>LPNX010887521.1:140024-172585 GCA_001517045.1 Pseudotsuga menziesii | reverse complement strand
GGGAAGAACACAACAGTGCTCCAAGGGACAAAGGGATGCAGACTCAAGCATAAAGTTCTGGCAACAATGGACTATAATTTTGATGCTCTCAATTTTCTCATATGCTTTCAATGTACCAAGGGGTTTCTTATATAGCTTTTCAAAGGGATATGAAAGGTCGAATCCGTGCAATCTCAAGGCATATGGAAGGCCAGGAGTCATATGAGTCGGATCCAAGTCAAGGAAAACTCCAAAATGTTTTGGACTATGCACACATCCCGATGTACGCGACTATCGAGGGAATACCCGCGTATGTACGTGGTTATCGGGGAAAAAGCCGCGTATATCAATATTATAATGTTTTTAGGGATGATCAAGGTAACATCAAAAGATATAAAGTGGTCCAAAGGGGCTAATGAGTCTGCAGCGGGACAAGGGAAGGCCATACAACGTGTGATTCACCTAGTGTGGTGAAATCTGCTATAACAGTTGTTTAGACCACCCAGGAGGATTTCCAATTTGCACCGTCTGACCGAAAGAAAGAGACAGAAAGACATGAAGCTCATGTTCAAATTCCAGACCGACTGAGTGATATGGTACAAGGTGCAATTCCAACCTCCCTACCTCTGTTAGCAACTTCACATCGAAGAACTCCAAAATGTATACAGGTCGATGAAAGTTTCATTGGTTCGCTGGAAGGTGCATATCAACATAATGAACATAATGAACTTAACTTGGGCCAAATATCCTTCAATAAATGCAAACCATGGTATCTTAAAATAAAAACAACTCATAACACATGTTGTTGTCAATATCACATTGACTATGATTATTATTATGACATGTATATACATATATTGCATGTATTGCATAACACTCTTGGGTAGGAATGCTCAACTACATTACCACCGACATCATCTAGAGACCTTATTTATAGCATTTTGTGTATAATGATAGAAGGTTGCACATTTTATCAAAGGCCTTGCATAGATGGGACATGCCCAAGGTGTGGTGGAATGGATTTTTTTGACAAATGCATAAATGTGACCTATGAGCATGTACTTGGGAGACATGAAGTGAACTTGCAGTCATTGAAATATGTCATGTATGATATCGGTGGAGGGAATGAAAGAAAAAAATACAATTGGTCACCTCTCAGGTTAGTAATGAGTTCCTGAATACTATTTTTTTCTTCATGTCTTGATACTTCATATATGTAACAACATATTTATCTGTACATCTTTATTGTTGATCTACCAGGTATGGGTTTGCAACTTCATGGAGGAATTCTTTGAAAAGACACAACAATATGTAAAGCATGTACATGTGTATCATTGGAAATATGAGCAGTTTATAATGTGTAGGGATACATTTCCTATTGGAACTATCTTATTAGTGGTCAATTTTGCAGAAAATTACACTCTTCAACCACAACAAGAAATTTGGAGTCAATGTTATCACTCAAACCAGTTCAACAAAATGGTCCATATAAACTATAGACATGGGTAAGATAGTACTGAATAGAAAATGGCTATATTTAAGGAGTATAACTTTTACAAAAGTGATGACATGTGTCATGACTTGGATTTTGTACAACATAGCTTTCAATTTTTCTACAATCACTTGAAGGATAACAATATAAAGATGGAACAACACTGGATTTGATTTGATGGTTGTGCAGGGAAATTCAAAAATGAATGTGTCCTCCAATGGTTGTGTATTCTCCACAAGAGGCACAAGGTGACACATATTTGTAAATAATTTGTTTCCGAACACTAAAAAGGGGAACATGATGGAGCATGTGCATGCATCAAGACTGTATTAAGTAGGAAAGAAATGAAATTCACAACTATTTTTCTCATTCGAGATGAAAAGACCATTGTTTCGTGGTATTCTTCAATAATGGAGAAGGGAGATAGAAGGAAAGAAGAATAATCATCTCAAAAATAACATTTGCATAGATATTTTTGGGAGGTGATCAATGTATATTAATCATGCCTATATGAGTGCAAGATCTTCCAAGGAACTCGTGCATTCCATTCAGTTAGAACGTCAAACAATGGTATAGTTGAAATGTAAACAAGGAAACTCTCTTTTTTTTGTTATCCATGTAATAGTGGTGAATGGGTCAATTGTGAATCCATATATTGGGTTGATAGTTGGGATTGTGTAGTATCATTCCCCATTGGTCAACAAATAATTGCATAATCATCCTAGTTGGAGGAGGATCAGTTGAGATTTCACCTGAATATGACCACATATCAGATCCTGTACAACCAAGTTCGACTGTTATGTTGATAACTTTGAAATGTTTAATAACTAGTTGTGTTTAGTTAGCTAACTCCTAGGTGTGCACTTTATTTTATGCAGGCACGTTGCTTGGATGGGAAGCATGCCCTCATTGTCTCATTAAGCGACACTGAGGGAAATTGTTTTTCAATGGGTTCAATGGTTATCAAAAGAGAATATTTGACATAGGTTCCCCATGTACAAAAGAAAAAAGGTTATGTATTTGAATATTATAGACCAGGTCAAATTGTATGCAAATATACAAACTTAGTTATGGGCACAAACCTCTAGCTACAAACAATGCCAAGCAAGAACTCATCAAAGTCATGATATTTTTTTCCTTGCTCTGAGCACGAGAGGATAAAGGGTATTTTTTCTATTATAAGTTATCCCGATGGTCTAGTTGAATGACCATAAGTAGGTAGTCAAGTATTTTGGTTTCATGGTCTCATTGACTATTTATAGCTTGATATATTGATAAATTGCATAGACTTCTACAACTTGATAAATTTCACAATATTCATCGTGGATTTGTTGTATTATATCCATACTTACATGAATAGTTCCATATATCCCTAGATCATTATCTAGAATTCTATCTAGGATATGTCTATGTTGATGCATTTGTAACTTCGAAATGTATTCATCTATTTATCGTATGCCTTGTACCTCGATGTTTATTCAAGGATGTGTCTGTAATGTAATTAACTCATGATGTCATGCCCCGATGTTCTGATCGGGAGGATCTATAATGTAAATAAGTCATGTCAAGTCATTGTGGATAACCCTCCTATTGTCTAAGGGTTAAATTCCCCGCAATTCCGGAGCACTAGGGTTATTAGACTCACCTAGTGAAATCAGCCCTAGTAGGGTTTTAGTCGTGCCAGGAAGAAGTATAAATAGAGAGGTGACCTCTCTATTTATCACACATCTCATACACACTCAAGTGTAGCGCATAGTTTTGGAAGGATAAGACACTGGGGCTAGATAGAAAGAAGGTTTCCACTGTCAAGATATCATCTTTCTATTTTGGGATTTTCTATTTTGGTGTTGATTCTATCTCTAAGGAAGTTGCGGGGTTTTCTCCGTTTATGGTTTCCCCAAGGAAAAACATTGTGTTCATTGTCTCTTCTGTTTGATTTTTGTGCTTTTTATTATCTCAGTTAAAGATCCTGATAATGCTAGCTTAATGTTAAAAATATAACATGGTATCAGAGCTAACCTGAGAAGAAGACATTGTGCAACTACAGGAACTAGGGATTCCTACTTTGTGGACCTTCCTCCATAGATTTTCAGAAAAAGTAAGGTGGAATAACTCTCCTCCTTAGGGTGCATCTTTCTGTCGAAGCAGAATCCAATTCTGAGGTTTTTCAGTTTTGGACCCGACACTACTGCTGGAAATTAGGGCTTTTCACAAAAAATGAATTTTTTAGTGAGCCCGGGCCTAGATTGGTCTCCTCCCAAAAATACAATTTAGGGATCAATTTCAAAGAATTTGGTTGGACAGAACTCCAAAAAAGAAAAACCCTAATTTGCTCCTGAACCAGCACTGCAGGATTTCAGCTCCAAATCCAAATCCGACATATTGACTTGGTAAGATCTAAATCTTTTGTATTTCCATTTGAGGTTCTCAGTTAATATGTCTCATCATACCAAGTTTGATGAAAAGCTTGAGGGAGCTGATAACTTCTGAGCCTGGAAGTATAGGATCTCCTTGGTCCTAGAAAAGAATGAGTTAGACTCCTACATCAATGAGGAGGTTCCAGTTCTAAAGGGAGATGAGGCTGAGACCTTACATAAGAATAAGTTGGTTATGGAAAAGAGGATGATTGCTAATTCTATCAAGGATCTCCTTATACCAAAAGTGTCCTCCCTCAAGACACCTAAAGCTATGTTTGATGCCCTAACCAAATTGTTCGAAGGGAAGAACATAAACCAGAAGATGACTCTGAGGAATCAGCTTAAGAATGTGAAGATATAGAATGCAAAGACCATCCAGTCTTACTTCACAAGGGTTTCTCATATCAAGGAACAAATGGAAGCAGTAAATGAAGAAGTGGAGAATGTAGAGATTGTGATGACCACCTTGAATGGTCTCCCTAGGACATGGGACTCCTTCATTCAAGGGATCTGTGCTAGGAAGAAGTTAGTAAAGTTCAGCAGAATATGGGAAGAATGTTCTCAAGAAGAAGCTTGAATAGCAGCTCGAGAAGAGAATATGGGAAGTGAAGATCAAGCTCTCATAGTGCAATCTAAGAAACCCAGATCCATCCATCACAAAAGTAAGTACTCTAATCGAAGCAATAACTCTAGAAATCCTAGAGATAAGTCTAAGTTCATTTTATATACATGTGATGAAAGAGGACACTTTGCTAGAGATTGTCCTAAGAACAAAAGTATCTCTCACAAGAATAAGGGAAACAAGAGAATGTATAATGCTCATACTGCAAAGGATGATGAACCTTCATCAAAGAGAACCAGATATGAAAGTGAAGATTCTTCAAGTGAGGAAGAATATGTTTTGATTTCTACTTTCACGGGAAACATTACTCATGGAAGCAATGATTGGCTTATAGATAGTGGGGCTTCCAAACATATGACTGGATTCAAGGAATCCTTTGTGAAACTTTGAAAAATGAATCACCCCACAAGGTGAAGCTAGGAGATGACTACCAGTATCCAATAAAAGGTAGTGGGGAGTCCTCCTATAAACTAGACTCTCGAAATTCTATGACAATGAAGGAAGTATTGGTTATTCTACCACTCAAGAAGAACCTTCTCCCCATATCTGCATTAGACAAAAAAGGAATGATGGTTGCATTCATAGATTTTCAAGTCATCATGTGGCAAAAAGGAAAGACTATTGATGATGCAATAGTGATTGGTGAAAAAGAAGGAGGTTTGTAAAAATTGAAGGGCCATCCAGAACAAGCCTTGGTCCATGACATGGTAGAGAAAAATGAAATTTGGCATAGAATGCTTGCACATGTGAACTACAGAGCACTACCTCTTGCAAGCAAAGTTGTTGATGGTATTCCAGAAATACAAGAAAAAAATAATGGGGTCTGCAAAGGATGTGTGAAAGGAAAGAACACAAAGAAGACATTTCCAAGTAGCGAAAGCAAAGCAAAGTGAATTTTGGAAATCATCCACTATGATGTATGCAGTCCTATGTCATCAAGCTCACTAAGCTAGTATGTATACTAAGTCTCTTTCATTGATGAATTTTCTAGGAATACATGGGTTTACTTCATGAAGAACAAAGATGAAGTATTTAGCAAGTTCAAGGAATTCAAAGCCTTGATCGAGAATCACACTGAAAAGAAGATCAAGACCTTTCGATCAGATAATGGTGGACAATTCACTTCGAATGAATTCAAAGATCTATGTAAATAATAAAGGATTAAGAGGGATTTTTCCACTCCTTATAATCCACAACAGAATGGGATTACAGAAAGGAAGAATATAACTATCATGGAAGCTACAAGAGCAATGCTTCATGATCAATATCTTCCTATGCATCTTTGGGCCGAAGCTGCTAGAACAGCGGTGTATGTACAAAGCCGTACTCCACACAGAGAACTCGAGAACAAGAATCCTAAATAAGTCTTCTCTGGCAAGAAACCATAAGTCAGCCATCTTAGAATATTCGGCTATCCTATGTACATACACATTCCAAAAGAGAAGAGAACAAAATTAGATCCTTCAAGAAACAAGGGTATATTTGTGGGATACTGTGAAAGCTCGAAGGATTACAGAATATATTTCCTAGGATACAAGAATATTTACATCAGCATGATGTGACATTTGATGAAGACACAGCTTACAACAAATCCAGAAAGAGACATGCTGAAGAACCTGAAGAAGCAGAAGCACCCAAAGTTCATAATACAACCATGAATGAAGAAACTCAAGAAGAAGATCGAGAATTTGAAGAACCACAAAGACCTGTAGATCCACCTCGAGATAAGAATCCTCACAAGAGGAAACCTACTTGGGTAATAGAAATTATCCAAGGTGCGGAAAGATATGGGGCTCCAGAAGAGAATCATAGAGAAAGAAAGAGAACCAGATCTTGCCCCGGGTATGTAGCTTTACTATGTGATTTTATTGATAAAGAACCTTCCAGTTATGAAGAAGCAGAAAAACGTAAAGAATGGAAGGATCTATGATCAAAGAGTATCAATCGATCATGAAGAATGATGTTTGGGATGCTGTCCCAAGACCAGAAGGGAAGTCAGTTGTAACATCCAAATGGATCCACAAGATCAAGCATGATGCAGACGGTAGCATTGAAAAATATAAGGAAAGATTTGTGGCTCATGGTTTCTCACAAAAGGAAGGAATAGATTATGAAGAAACCTTTGCACCTGCAATCAGATACACTTCCATCAAATCAGTAATTGCTCTAGATACAGTGATGAAATGGAAGATAGACCAAATGGATGTCAAGACTGCTTTCTTGAATGGTGTAGTGGAAGAGAAAGTGTATGTAGAACAACCACTCGGTTTTGAGACACATGTCAAGGAGTCTCATGTGTGCAGATTGAAGAAATCCCTGTACGGTTTGAAACAAGTACCCAAGACATGGTACGATAGAATTGAAATCTTTTGTTGGAGTAGCGTCCCGCAGCTACAGGAGAAGCTACCATTTTGGCGGATAAACAGTTTTGGTGAGGATATAAGAGATAAGGTAAAGCTACGACGCCGTAGCATGTTTCTAGCTGTAGATCAGAGCCAGAAACTGTAACTATTGGGACAGAGAATTAAAAGAAGATGACAGTACCTCAGTGGCCGAGAAGAGAGAGTTCACCCACTGTATTCAAGGCAGCGATGGAAGACAGGAGGGCTCAGCTACCCTCATAAAGGAAAAAGGGCAACCAGGCTGAGGTATTGAAGGCGAAGGATAGAAAGGGAAGCAACACCCAGTACCCATGGTCAGCGCCGGGAAGCATGGAATATTGCAGAGAGCAGTGGTGTGATGGAAAGCGGCTACTCCAAGTACACATACGCTAACTGTCACTAGTTAGGGTTTTGGGTTACTGTTGGGACAGACCCACAGTTTTGTAATGGCGAGACCTTCGGGCCACCTATAAAGGGATGTATTTTGTATTGTAAAAGGTTAGCCAGTTAGCCATTGGGTCAGTTAGCTAGTCAGATAACCTATAGCTAGTTAGTCTGCTAGCTCATTAGTATTTTGTATTGTAATAGAGTCAAGCTCTGGTTCTGTATTCAGTCGGTAGTATCTTACTGTAACCAGCAACTGGCTCATAGAAGCATGTATGTAACAATCCGCAGGGATTGACAGAGAGAGAGAGAGAATATTGTAAGAAGGCAATATAGAGAAAGAGAAGAGATCTAGGAGAGAAGGGCTCCAAGTAGTGAGTGCGGAGTTACCTAGAAGATCTCTAGCTGCACAACAGGTTGCAGCAGAACTATGTACTCTCTCAAGATATAATAAACATAGTTCTGTGGATGTAGCTTCTACCCTGGAAGTGAACCACGTAAAACCAGTGTGTTATGTGATTATTTCATGTGATTGCGCTTTACTTAGTTGATATCTATTATCTGTTACATGAATGTTATATCTCAGTTAGTAAATTTCTATATGTCCTCATTTAGCTACAGCATTATTGAAGTTTAAAGGTATATTTACATGCATCGAGCATCTGCATATGAGTTTATCAGTGCTTGTTTCACACAGTAATAAGTCATTCTGTTAAAGTATTTCTAGTATACTTATTCGAACAGTAAGTATAGTTGAGGTAGAGTGTGTTGAACTGTGGAAGTTCATGTTAGAGTGTTTAATATCTTGTTGAAAGTTATCCAAGTCATTTCACCTAGTACGATAGCCTTTGGACCGTGAGGGTCGCGGTAGGCCGTACTATAGTAGATATCGTGTTGACAGAAGGCAATATTGCATCGGCAGAGGAGCTGCGGTGTGAGATAGTGCAGATCGTGGGTTAAGCAGAAGAGAGAGTTGTGCATCACCAGAGTCGTTGTGATGCAATAGGAGTCCTTCCGCTGTCAGAACCCATGAGTAAGAGAGACTGCGCTTTGTAGAGAGAGACGTCACTGGCTAAGAAGAACTGCGAGACCCCAAGATGCTATAGAACCTGGTCGAAGACACTTGAGTCTTTTGGCCAACCCATTAGAATCACTTCGGGTGAGACTTCATGCCGCTCCGCGGTCTGTCACCGAAAGGGCCAGTGAGCTAGGGGTGTTGTTGGTACATTACATTAAACCTGGGTCTGCCCAAATAACCAACAGCTTTCTATATAGTTTGGGCTTTACCAAGAGTAAAGCAGATTCCATCATTTACTATAAGGTTGAAGATGGAAACCCAGTGATGCTCCTACTATATGTAAATGATCTGTTTGTGACAGGTATGAATGGTTTGATTGCTGATACGAAGAGAAAGTTTGTTGCTGAGTTCGAAATGAAGGACTTGGGTATGATGCATTATTTTCTAGGCATGGAGGTGTGGCAAAGTGTGGATGGAATATCCCTTGGACAAGGGAAGTATGCATTAGAGATCCTGAAGAGTTTTGGGATGATGGACTACAAATCCATGGCCACACCTATGGCATTGAACCTGAAGCTATTGAGCGATGCTTCATCAGATTCGATTGATGCTACAATGTATCTTCAGATGATTGGGTTGTTAATGTACCCGATGAACATGAGACCATACATTTGCTTTTTTGTGAACACCTTGAGCCACTTCTTGATAGATCGAAGAAATGTTCACTTGATTGCTGCAAAGCATATTCTAAGGTACCTGAGGGGTACAATTGATTATGGTCTCATGTATGAGTCAAATCAGAATATTAACCTGGAGGGTTATGTTTATTCATATTGGGTAGGAAGTGCCATCGATAGGAAGAGCACTTCAGGGTGTTTCTTCAGTATGGGATCAAGTGTGATCTCTTGGTTCAGTAGGAAGCAATCATGTGTAGCAATGGTAGAGAAAAGTATGTCGCAACTTGTTCAGCTAGTTGTGAGGTAGTATGGCTAAGGAAGCTACTGTCTAATTTATTTGATCCCCAGTTGGATGCTACTTGTATATATTGCGACAACTAGAGTTTTGTGAAGTTGTCAAAGAACTCGTCGTTCCATGAAAAGTCGAAGCATATCAAGATCAAGTATCACTATATCATGGATATGGTGTAGAGGGGAGCAGTGAAGCTCCAGTATGTTGCGATGGACGATCAGATAGCTGATGTGTTGATGATCCAGATTGAGATTGGTGGCCACCCACCTATTCCATTGGCTCAAACAATTGTCCATTGTGGCAGTTTCCTACTTATTTTTCTATGGTTTTTTGGGTCCTAAACTTCCAGAGCCGTTTTGAGGCCCTAAATGACATTTTTTGGCGATTCAGGGGCCAACTAGTTGCCATTGGCATGCATTTGGAAACATGCATTTCATCAACCAAAAACTATAAAGCTTATATATACGTTTCCAATGAGCTATCAAATGCCCAAAATGGAGATCGTATGCAAAAGTTATGACCCCGGGAAGTTGACTGTTCAACTTACCACCTTGGAGCCGCAAACTTTATGACGATTCATCTTATAGGGTTATGTTTTGGACTTTTGGGGTTCTCACCCTCATTATTATTATAAATAGGCCCCTTCACCTCATTTTGTATTCATCTTGGCATGGATTAGTGTAGCAACCACATCTCTTCTCAGAGATAGCTACCACCATTCTAGCAATTGTATTATAGTCTGTTCTATTTCCACCATTTGATAGAATATGTGTTTACTGTATCTCTGCTATCTTTGCAAAATGTATGTGATTATGATTTTGTATATGTTCTTTTATTTTGTCCACACATAAATCCATATTAGTGGTATCAGAGCAATCTGCTCTTTGATTTTTTCTCGATGCATGTACCCAACGAGGTCCGAGTATAGAGAGTTTCGTCTCGAACTAGTTTCACTTGATCATTCTCGTCGTCCCAAACAACCTCCCATGACGGAAGAAAAGGGAGATTAAGGAGTAGGATATCCTATCAAATCGTTGCTCGAGGAATCCCTTGAGCGACAGAGGAACGATATGATGGATAGTTTCGCCCAAATCCTTCTACGAATGGCGGCAGTGGCAAGTGCATCTTCAACGAGCAGCCGGTTCACGAATGCAACTCCCTTTAAGGTATAAGTTAACTTTGATATTCCTTTATTTGAAGGAAAAATCGATGCAGGTGCCCTAGATAATTGGTTGAATGTTCTAGAAGGGTATTTCTTTGTCCACAATTTTTTTTATAAGGAAAAGATCACCTTTGTGCTCCTTAAGGTAGTCCCCCATGTCCAAAATTGGCAGGGTACTTATTATGAGCAAAACTCATCAGACGAGTCTAGAATGTTTGAAACAAATCCCACTTGGGCCTCTTTCATAGATGTCATCAAGGAACAATATTACCTTGTGGGAAACTATGATGACCAGTACACAAAATGGACCATTCTGCATTAAGAAAGGAACTAGATGGTGTCAGAGTACACCAACAACCTTCATACCTTACACACAAATCTGGGTATCAAGGACTTCGAGCGGCACCTAATTATGAATTATCGTAGTGGTCTACATTGGTACATCTAAACTGAGATGGACTTCCTTGACATCTCTTCACTTGGATATGCCTATTGGTATGTTGTCAAAATCGAGGAGAGATTTCGACAAAAAAACAAGTGAGACTCTAGACCCATGAATCCACCACAGAAGTAAGGCAAGGGAAACCCTAGCCCACAGAACACAGCAAAAGGAAACGAAAACCAACCCCCTCCACAAGCAAAAGAAGGGGAATGGAAATACAAAGAAGGACACTAGTAAGTGGTGCGAATTTCATAAAATCCCTTGGCACAACACTGATGAACGTCGCTCAAAGAAGTCATTAGTGGCTGAGATCAAATCTTCAGAATCAGATCCTGATTCTGATTCTGAACCCAATGCCACAACCAAATACAATGGGAGGAAGATCATTAATGCAGACCCCACTACAACTATTTCTACCGTATAGATTCAACTAGAGTATCCTAAAGAGTCAGAGACAGAGGAGCGCCTCTTCCACTCATAGATGTGGGTGAAGGTTATCCCACTACATTTCATTTTTGACAATGGCAGCTAAAAGAACCTGATCTCAGCAGAAGTCGTCAAGAGATTGGAGCTTCTGACAACACCACACCTGCAACCATACAGCATCAGTTGGCTAAGCCAAGGACGAGGTATCTGCATTACTCAACAATTCCTCCTACCATATGGCATCAATCCTTTCAAAGACAAGTTACTGTGTGATGTGGCCCCACTTGAAGTATGTGATGTTCTTTTAGGACAACCATATATGTGGAAGCGTTATGCTGTATATGAGTCACGACCTCGCAACGTCAATGTTACTTTGGGAGGAAAACTCTACCGAATACTAGAGACCATTGCACCTAACAAAGTCTCGCAAGGTAGGAAGATAATCTCCCACATCCAAAAATTATTCCTCTTCACAATTGTGTCTAAAGGAGAACATAAGATCACAGAGACCTCCACACCCTCTGCACAAGGTTTCTCTGCTCATCAGACACAAAAAGAAGATAGAGTCATAGTTTCCTCATCTATCCAAGTACCTCTACAATGCAAGGCCATGAATTCAAGGTTCTCTTCTAGAAACAAATCATCCACACAATAAGGACAACCCTCTCAGGATGCCAAAGAAAAGCAACCTCTTCACTTCAGTAAATGCCGCACGAGGAGATCAACTCAACACACAGTTTGCGATATGATATGGGATTCGATGCAATGGAGACCATTGCTTCCTAAGGAGGGAGGATTGATCCAAATGGAGATCAATGGCCACCCACCTATTCCACTATCTCAAAACAATTGTCCATTGTGTCAGTTTCCTAGTTATTTTTCTACGGTTTTTTGGGTCGTAAACTTCTAGAGCCGTTTTGAGGCCATAAATGACATTTTTTGGTTATTTAGGGGCCAACTGATTGTGATTGGCATGCATTTGGATGAACAAAATATGTAAATATTAGATATACCTTTCCAATGAGCTATTGAATGCCCAAATCGGAGATCCTATGCAAAAGTTATGACTACAGGAAGTTGAATGTTCAACTTACCACCTTGGGGCCACAAACTTTATGATAGTTCATCTTCTAGGGTTACGTTTTGGAATTTTTAGGTTCTCACCCTCATTATTATTATAAATAGGCCCCTTTGGCCTCATTTTGTATTATTCTTGGCACGGATGAGCGTAGCAGCCACATCTCTTCTCAGAGATAGCTACCACCATTCTAGCAATTGTATTACAGTCTGTTATATTTCTACCATTTAATAGAATATGTGTTTACTATATCTCTGTTATCTTTGCAAAATGTCTATGATTATGATTCTGTATATGTTCTTTAATTTCATTCACACATAAATCTGGATCAATTGACGAAGCCATTGGCTATGGTGAAGTTTGAGTAGTTGAGGGAGAAGCTTGGTGTTCTCCGGATCAAGGTTCCCGCCAAAGGGAAGTGATGAGTCCGTGAGCCATTCTGACATGGGAGAGGATTAAGTTCCTTCCATGGTCAGATGTAAGGCTGAGCCATTTTGTCATGGTGAGAGGATTTAGGTTCCTTCCATGTCAGATATGAGTGTTGATCCATTCGGATGCGATTGTAGGATTGGTTCCTACATGATCAGATATAAGGGCTATTGCCATTCTGGGAATGGAGGTGCTTGGTCAGTTACTAGGAAAGCTCAGTATAGGAATGAGAAGCCATTTTGATGTGAGAGAGGGATGTGTTCCCACTTGATCAGATGTAAGGTATGAACCATTCTGTCATGGCTAAAGGATTAGGTTCCTCCCATGTCAGATGTGAGTGTTGGCCATTCTAACAAGTAGGTCAGATGTGAGTGTTGGCCATTCTAACAAGTAGGTCAGATGTAAGGGCAACTGCCATTCTCTAGGAGAATGGAGGCACCTAATCAGTTACCAGGTAGCTCAGTCTAGGACTTGGGGCCATTATGATGTGATGGTAGGATTAGTTCCTACATTATTAGATGTGAGTGCATTCCTTTTCGATGCGATGTGTTTACACATGGTCGAATGTAAGTACAGAGCCTTTCTGACAATATGAGTTTGGATATAAGTGCTGAGTCATTATAGTGTGATGTGTTTACACATGGTCAGATGTGAGTGATGTGCCTTTCTCACAATATGGGATCAGATGTAAGTGCAGAGCCTTTTCGATGCAATGTTCTTGCACATGGTCAGATATAAGTATTGAGCCATTCTGGCGCGATGTGTTTACACATGGTCAGATGTGAGTGTTGGGCCTTTCTGACAAGATGAGGTCAAATGTGAGTGCTGGGCATGCCTTTTTGACAAGATGAGGTCAGATGTAAGAGTTGGGCGGGCCATTCTGACTTAAGTGTTAGATATAAGCGTTGATGAAGACCTACATGAAGGGTATGCCTATAGGATTGAATCTGTAGAACTTCCTGTGACAAGAAGAATCAAGATAGCACCATTATGAGATAACATGTGATGATGATCCTGACTTGATGATGATCCAGATATGATCATGATCCAGCAATGATGATCTAGTAGTCATGATGATGCAGATCCTATGATGAAGAAGTCTTGAAGTAGAATATGACTTGAAGACGAAGAAGACGAAGAAGATGAAGAAGATGAAGAAGACTTGAAGAATAAGAAGACTTGAAGATGAAGATGATGAGATGATCTAGTCGATACAGAGAAGAAGACCTGTGATAAAAATTGTGTCGAAAGAATACCTTCCTAGTTAAGAGGGAGTGTTGATGTATTTGTAACTTCGAAATGTATTCATCTATGTATCTTATGTGTTGTACCCCGATTTTTATTTCAGGATGTGTCTCTAACGTAATTGAGTCATGATGTCATGCCCCGATGTTCCGATCGAGCAGATCTATAATGTAAATAGGGCATTTCAATTCATTATGGGTAACCCTCCTATTGTCTAATGGTTAAAGTCCCTGCAGTTCCGGGGCACTAGGTTTATTAGACTCACCTAGTGAAGTTGACCCTAGTTGGGTTTTAGTCATGTCGGGAAGCAGTATAAATAGAGAAGTGACATCTCTATTTATCACACATCTCATACACACTCAAATGTAGTGCATAGTTGAGGAATGAGAAGACACTAGGGATAGATAGAAAGAAGGTTACTATTGTCGAGAGATCATCTTACTGTTTTGGGATTTTCTATTTTGGTGTTGATTCTATCTCTGAGGAAGTTGCGGGGTTTTCTCCATTTATGGTTTCCCTGAGGAAAAACATTGTGTTCATTATCTCTAGTGTTTGATTGTTGTGCTTGTTATTCTCTCAGTTAAAGATCCTAATAATGTTAGCTTAATGTTAAAAATATAACAGTCTATTACATCTTCCTTGAATATCAAAGTTAGTCCTATAAGAAAATTATTCAACAGCCCAAGTTTTCATGAAACTTTCTAATGCAAGTGTTAAAATAAGGTGTAAAAATATTCCCATTATTAATAACCCTAGCCAATCCTAGCCTAGAAATCCTATCTTACAAACCCTATAGCCAATCCTACTAACCCTAGTTTGTACCATAAACCCTAGTTTGAACTCTAAACCCTAGAAACCCTAGTCCGTAGCCTAGAGGCTATTTTGTGTCAACTTCATGATCCACTCAAGGTGAACTACTATAGCCCCTTGTGTTATTGAACCATACTAATTGTAGCCTATGACGAAGAGTAATTTTTAACATTATAAAATGAAGAAAGAGAAAAGTATCCACATTACATACTAAATTAAAAGAAACCAATACTAACATACTACATGAAGATCATAATACATACTACATACTACATCAATAGAATCAATTACATGACATACTACATCAAGAGCCAATCCTAGTAACCCTATTTTGTACCGTAAACCCTAGTTTGAATTCTAAACCCTAAAAACCCTAGTTTATGTTCAAAATCCTAGAAAACATAGTTTGTAAACACTAAATATCATCTATATATCACTAGTACCATTTATTTGATGTCATCATTGACCAATATATCTTATCAAACATGCAAACCTTAGAATGAAGGAGGCCACTAGTTTTTTAATAAAAGGAGATTGAAATCATAAGAATGATGGTAATCACATCAATTGAGATGAAAGGTAATCACATCGATTTGAAGGAAGGGTAGTCATTTATATATGGATTAATATTTATCTATTTTAATTTAGATAATGTAATTCCAAGTTTTGGGCCTTGGATCTTGAATTCGGTCCTATAAGGACATTAGTCAACACCCCAAGTTTTTGTTGGGCACCCTATATGCAAGTTAATTGAAGCCAACATATAGAGTGTTCAATATAAATTGTCAACCCAGGGAAGTCTTTTATTTCAAAGATAATGTGCACTATATATGCTTAAACACTAAGTAGCTGATACTTTAAATGAATTATCCTACCTTCCTGTCCAACTCAACTCTTCCCATGATTAACTTAATGTAATTTACCTTCTTAAGAATGCAAAACCAGAAATACCTTCTTACAATCCTTAATCCAGAAATAAGAGATTCAGAAAATAAACATCTAGATTTACTTTTGTAAGTTAAATCATAAATTACCAAGCCATCTGAATATCCATTATAACTATCTCAATCCAACTTGATCTAAAATTTAGAAATGCAGAAATTGAACTTCAACAATTATAACTACAAATGGACTTAATTAGCAAAACTCACAAAAGACAAAAATTGAAAGAGACTAGGGATGAGCTCGGCTATTACATCTATCACACAATTGCATAAAGAAAATTAGTATACACAGTTGACTGTCACACCACTCTACTACAGCTGACAGGGAATGCAGTTACTGATCGATTGAAGAAACACACAATAAATTATTACTGTTGCAGCTATTATAAAAGAATGAATCTACTATAAAATCTTAGCCACATGACAGAGAAATAAATACCTAATTAAATCGACAATATCTGTAGGAAGGCGGGCCCAACCTTCGAACAGAGATACTGGAAATTAACACAAGTTGAACACTGAGATCAGAAGAATCCCGCTCCTTGTATTAAATGATGAAATAAAGATATAGTCTATGTTACAGCTTATAAAATAAAATCAATTAAATTCCAACCCTTGGCTTGGGATAGTTTCCAATATTTATACATTCACAATTGTAACTTCTACCCACTACTATCGGGTAGCCATGAAGATTTCTGATCTTGAGGCTTCCCCATTTACGATACACTGTTATGGATGTGGTCAAGATAGAAACGTAAAATATAGGAAGACTGTTACTCGAGCCAACAATGATATAATAGGATCAATCTAGAAGATGATCCATTGGTTGCAGCTACCCTCGAGTAGCAGCACATTGTTGCATGCAAGTTTGTTGCAACCACCCTTGTACAACTTGTGTGGAATAGTAACCTTTGACTACATCCTTTGTACAGAGATGGAATAGGTGGCAATCAACTCAACAATGAATTTCCATCTCTTTCTTGACTCATTCATCTTGCTACACCTGTATCCTTTACATCTCGAATTATCTTTATAAAATCACCATATCTTGCCATAATCCAAGATATAGAGCCCTGATTACAACAATCATAAGTATTAATAGGATAAGACAATAATTAACCATACCTGTATGGATCGAGGGATCAAGTGAAGGAAAACATCTGTTTGGTGCATATAATGGAGTAAGATAAGGAAAAAGGGGGTAGGTAAATGTGGTCAAAAAGGGGTCATTTCTTGGCCCAACATCTCCCCCCAACTGTCCTGTTACATGTCCCTATGCAACAACCTCCATTAGTATGAATATGAATCTGGCATTGTGCTTCATTCATGGAGAGAGGAAAAGTTATATCGAAATTCAGGTGATCCTTGTTTTTCCAAAAATCCATTATAGACAACCCAATATCTCCAACACTTCTTCTCCTCTGCCTTTGTCAATGAGAAGTCTTTCTTGTATGGTTTTGTTGGCCACCAGATGAGATGGAATTTGAATTTGAGTCCCAGCCAATTAACTCCACATTCCTTCATGCATCTCACATATCCCTCAACCCTTGAAAGTGCATGTTTAAAATTCCTATAATAGTAGGGATCTCTATTCCTCAAGGTTGAAGAAGCATCCTACCATCTATGATAGCTACCTTCAAAAGCTAATCGTCGATGCTTGGAAATATGGCTGAAATAGTTAGAGATAACCTTTTCTTGAAGTTCCATCATCTACTAATTTTTGATGGGACATGTGAGCCTACACTACTGATGAGTAAGGAGAAGACGAGGGGTTTGAGGTTCACTTCGAACCCAAAGGTTAGAGTGGGACTCATTATGATAAAAAGTTTGGAAGGATCTTTCCCGCTGAACATGATTGCTAACAAAGGATGAAAAAGCACTCAGTTGAACATCACCTAAGAAAGGGGTAGGATTCGAATGGAAGTCTAAGGGACAAGCCAACTCATGTGAATAAAGATCACAAAGCAATTTCTGCTTAACAAAATCACTTTCTAGAAATGTTTCCAGAAATTTAGCTGAGGTTTCTATTTCAAAATGTCTCCCTTCTTTTACATCCTTTAGTTTAAACCAAATGAACTATTCAAATAAAAACACAGGGTAAGAGGAAGATGGTGCTCTGGTACCTAACAGTCCCCTGGAGAGAGTGCACAGCTGGTCTTTTTCCACCTGCATGGATTTGAACTTTTTTAGCTCCTTCAGTTCTTTTTGTATCTCTTCCCAACAAATTTTCTAGAACATTAGTATCTCTTCCCAACAAAATTTCTGGAACATTAGCTCCTTCAATTCTTCTGCCCATGTTTCCTTCAACTTCCTGATGGTCTTCCTATGTTCAACTAGGGGAACCATTCCTTCTTGATACCTCTCCACCTAAATCTTCCACTACCTCACTTCTATTCTTAGGAGTGAGAGCTCTTGGGTCAGCCTTTGGATCCCTTCATCTTCAGCATGATCTTCATTATCAAAATCGACATTGACAAAATTTTGTGCAAGTTGAGTCCATACCTTTCCATCTGATGCTTCAGCCTGATCATTTTGCACTGTCAGTATGGGTAATATTGCAATAAATTTTAGGGATGCTGGTTCTTGTGTAACAACATTCCCTCTATGGAGTTCTCCTACAACAACCTCAACTTGTATAGGTGCCTCTGAAACAAATTTTGTGGATGTTGGTTCTTGTGTAACAGCACCCTCTTCTTGGAATTCTCTTGCAGCAACCTCAATTGGTATAGGTGCCTCTGAAACAACTTATGGGGATGTTGGTTCTTGTGTAAAAGCACCGTCTTCTTGGAATTATCCTCCAACAACTTCAAATAGTATAGGTTCCTCTAAAACAACTTTTGGGGATGTTGGTTCTTGTGTAACAACATCCTCTCCTTGGAGTTCTCCTACAACAACCTCAACTTGTATAGGTGCCTCTAAAACAACTTATGGGGATGTTGGTTCTTGTGTAATGACACCCTCTTCTTGGAATTCTCATCTAGCAACATCATCAGCCAATTGTGAAGGTGTTGGTTCTTGTGTGACAACCTCTTCCTGAATTTCAATCTCCACATCTGCCTGATTATTAGCTACAACTTTGACAGGGAGATGCAAGGTTACTGGTTCTTGTGTATCAGAGCCCTGCCCTTCTATTTCTTCATGTTGTTGGGGTTATTCTTGAGTTACTTCCATGTCTTCTGCAATATGAATCTTATATTCAAGAATTTCAGTGTCCCCTAAGGACTGTGATTGCATTTTTTCATCCTCTCCTAGATCTAGATCAATAATTATGTCCACCTCGGGATTGAATTCTTCTTGCTGCATGAGAATCTCAGCAGAAAATTCTGGGGATGTTGGTTCTAGTATGACAAAATCTTGGTCAACTTCATCATTATACTACTTCTTAGGTTCCATTTCTATTAATTAAGTATCCTGAGACGGTTCAAGAGTCACAGCATAGACTTCTTCATTAAAATCAGGAATATTTTCAGTCTTTGGTTCATCTACCCCGATTTTGGTGGCAACTTGAACAAGAATGTTCAAGGATGCTGGTTCTTGTGTATCAACACCCTGTCTATCTACTGCTTCTATTTGCTGAGGTTTCTCTTGGGGAGCTTCACTTTCCTTCCAATTATATTGTCCCAAGAGCACTTATGTTTCTTCTACTGGTTGTGACTGTAATTGTTCATTTTCCCCATTTTCTGTACCAGGGATCATTTATGTTTCCATTTCTTCTGCATCACTCACTTCCACCTTAGGTGCTTCTTTTCCTTGTTCTTCCATAGCTGCTAATACGGGTTGTTGTGTCACAATGGCATGAACTATGACTTTGTATCCTGACTGATTAAAGATTTCCCCACACACAAGGAAGGCCATTCTCTCTTCCTCCTCACCATCCTCAGCAGGAGGTGATCCTTTTAATCTGTCTATAGCTTAAACCAGTGTGTGCAGCTTCCTTTCTACCTGCTTCCTGCATGCCTCCTTCAATTTTTCTAGTTCTCTTCGAAGTGTTTGTACTTCTTCCTTCAGTAGACCATTTTCATGCCAAATTCCCTCGATTTGAAGTTCCTCTGGAACCGGTTCCTGTGGGGCATCATTTTGTTTGGGTCTCAAAATGGGGAATTCAATATGTGCTTCTAGGTTTTCCCATATTTCCCATGTTGTTTCAGCTGCTGTAACCAACCTGGTTCTTTTTCTTCCTATCAGCAGTGGTGCATGCACCTCCTCTTTTGATATTCTTCTTTTCTTTTGTGGTGTAGGAATCTCTTGATTTGAAGCTGATGTTCAAGGGATGTCTCTTATCTCAACATGCTCCCTTTCTTCTTCAATCAGAGTTCCCCCCCATTCAAGGGAAGATTCAATGGTCAATACCTCTACATTTTCTTCTATTATCATGGCTCTAACATCCTCAGCTTTAGTTGTTGTAGCATCCAATGCTACTCCAGCTTCAGCCTCTACTGCCAGAGCTCCCACATTATTTAATCTTGCCATAGGGTTTTCTCTTACATTCTCCTCCAATTCCTCTGCTTCGTCATCTGACTGATCAATCGATCCAGTCTCATATTCCCCCCAAACTAAATTGGAGGGACTCTGTCCTCCTGTTGCTCCTCATCTCCCCCCAATTGTACATTTGCATGCTCCTCTTGGATTTGAACAGCCCCAAAGAGTATAGGTACTTCTACTTCTTCTTCTATTGGAACTCTAGTCAAAAGGGAGGGTTCCTAGTTTATTTGAGTTTGACCTATGAATTTCTCCCAGGTTTGGCTCCTTTGATCTAAGGCCCTTAAGATTATTAATTTGATTAGGCCATAATGGGTAAGGGAGGACTTTTGATGCTTGGTTGTTTTGAAAACCCCTGCCATATGGTGTAGGTCCTTAAATAGATAAAATGGAATATTCAGTAAGGCTCGATGGTGTAGATGAGACAGTAGAGGAAATTTAGAATAATAAATAGTGTGATACCTACCTTCATAGGTGATATAATTTTTTAGGAATACTTCTAATTGATCCCATGTCCGAGGTAGTGATTGTAATGATATTCCTCGTCTTGACTGATGAATTTGTTCTCCCTCTATCAAAAAATCCTGTACTGCGGCAACATTGGGAGTTCTTCGGCCGAACCAAGCTCTTCCTACCTGAGGAAGAGTGGTGACTTCAGCCACAATCAATTTAGAGACTTCTATATGTAACCCCCTATCCTCTGAGTGAGTTTATATCAGATTTAAAGCAAATTATAGAGCTATCTCTTGATGAAACCCATTCAGGTTTTCGAAAAATTCAGTCCAGACCACAGCTTCAAAAATAGCTAAAACTTCAGCATTTTGTCTCGGTTCTTGCATATTTGGAGGTTCATTCCAATCTATGATACCCATGTTTGTTTTCCTTCTGAATTCTTTAGCAACCCAACAAATTGCAGGTCCTAATAATGGAGGTTAAAGCATAGAGTATGTGTGAACAACTCAGAGTGTAGTTGGGTAAATTTGAAAAGTTAAGAGCATGGAATTCTTGGTAAAATTTATCCCAAATTAGGAAAGGATGGTGGTTATAGGATAAGATTAAATGGCCATTAATTCATGCAAGTGGATAGTTAACGGTATGCGGGTGTAATGGTGGGTGTAAAAAGGAAGGCATGATTAATCCTATCAAATCTAGTTAACGCTTAATCAAGTAGATAATCAGAACCATACCTTTGTAAATATGTTACGCACCGTGACCTTTGAGGATAATAAAGCGTGTGAAGTGAAGCCATTTAAATTGAAACATTATTGTAGGAATGATGTCATGATATTTTCTCCCAGTGGACCAAAACCATCTTGTCAATCCTGCCAGAAACATAATGAAAGCTGTGAAGTAAGTCAGAATTGCTGGTAGCGATAATTTTGGCTAGATATGGAGGATTCGTGAACACAAAATTGTAAAAAGTTCTTCCAATATTGGGGGATTCGCAGCCGTGAGCCATAGAAAAATCAGCCAGTTTGGCGGAATTGCAGCCGCCGGAAAAGGTAAAAATAGACAAAATTCAAATTGAGTCTCAGCTGCCGGAAAAGATAAAAATGGATGATATTTCATGGAATTGTAGCTGCATGGAACAGGAAAAAGGAGTTATTTTTACAGTGAGCAGCTGCAGATAAATGAAAAAATTAGAAAGGTTTTACGGTTTTGCAACTGCACAGAATGGGAAAAGGGCGCTATTTTACGGTGTTGCAGCTGCAGATAAATAGAAAAATAGGAAAGGTTTTACGGTGTTGTAGCTACATAGAACGGGAAAGGGAGTTATTTTACGGTGTTGCAGCTACAGAGAAATAGAAAAAAATAGGCAAGGTTTTATGTTGTTGCAGCTGCACGAAACAGAAAAAGAGCATTATTTTACGGTGTTGCAGCTGACGATAAATAGAAAAATAGGCAATTTTTATAGGAATCGTAGCTGCGACTGACTATTCATTGTTTATTTTTTTCTTCAAGGAGTTTCCTTCTTAAGCAGGAAGTTACAAAAGGCTTCCCTCGATTGTTAGGCCTGATCATGACCATTTCTCCTCAGGCACATCCCTGCACATATTCTTAAAAAAAAATGGATCAAGCGCAAAGGAAAAATAAATAAATAAAAACAAAAACATCAATTTATTTATGTACAAAAATTTGTGTAGGAATCACAGCGATTGTCTAAAGATTGACAGGGGCAGAGAAATATTCCTTCCATTTCTCTAACCGGTATTCCAAATTAGCTGCAATCTGTGAACTGAATGCGTCCTTTGAAATGGGCTTATGTTATAGTCGCAACCTATGACCATTAGCAAATAATGGTGCACGATTCTCATCAATGGTAACTAGGCGGACTGTACCATTTTCAAATACTCTGTCTACCAGGTATGGTCCCAACCATCTTGTACATAACTTACCCTTGAACTCCCTTTTGAATCTCCAATCATATAATAATGCCCAATCTCCGTCACAAAAGACTTTCTTTTTTATGAATCGATCGTGCCAGTTGGATCTCTGTTGCTAAATTAATACTATATGATCCACAACAACTAAACGTTTCTCATCAAGTTCATTCAATTGATTCAATCTACTCTTTTGGGCTTCAGTCACATCTAAGTTTACCTCCATACCTATATTCAAGGTCTTGCTTTCGAATTCAATAGGGAAGACAACGCTTTTTCCATACACCAAGTCATAAGGAGAGAAACCTGTAGTATTGCACCAAGTAGTATGATATGACCGCAATTATTCTAGAAGTCTATCAGCCAAATCTCTACGCTGGATCCTAACTGTTTTCGTAAGGATAGCTTCAATAACTTTGTTATTGCTTTCCACAGGGCCATTGGCCTAGGGATGGTATGGTAAAGATATCTGGTTCTGGATATGGTACTTCTGTAGAAAAGATTCAAATTTATGTGATAGAAACTGAGGTCCTCCATCAGTAACCACTTCCTTGGTTACTCCAAAATGAGTAAATATTTCACCATACAGGAAATTGATTACATCCTAGTCATTGGCTTTCACCAAAGCCAAAAATTCTACCCATTTCGTCATGTAGTCAGTACAAACTAAGATGTCGGCTTTCTTCCTGGAATGAAGGTTGATAGGGCCAACAAAATCTAAGTCCCATCTGTCAAAAGGTTCAACCACCAACTGTGGTTGAAGAGGCATTTGATTCAATCTATTAGGTTGGCCCATCCTCTGGCAGTTGTCACAAGACTGAACATATTTTTTGCATCCCTGAAAAGTTTCATCCAATAGTACACCATTCTTAGCACCTTATGATCTATTCTCCTATCAACAAAATGTCCCCCACATGTCTCGTATTGGTAGGCCTTCAGAATATGGAATATTTCATCTTCTCTTAAACATCTTCGAATCTCAAGATTACGGCCTGTGTAGAAGAGATTACCACCTATCGAACAATACTTGGTACTTTGTTGAATGATTTTCCTCTTCTCTCTTTTTGACAAATGTGCCAGAAGCTTCCCTATAGCCAAGTAGTTAGCGAAATCTACATACCAAGGGGAACAAGCTGAAACTGAAAATAAGTGTTCATCTGGAAAAGAGTCCTCAACAGGGAGATTATCATCACTGTTAGTAAAACGAGATAAGAAATCAACAACAACATTTTCTTTTCTAGGTCTATCTATAATAGTAATATCAAGTAATAATAACATCCATCTAGTTACCCTATCATTTGTAATAGGTTTATTCATTAGATACTTGATGGCTGAGTGGTCAGTGTGAACAAAGGTGGGATATCCAGTGATGTAGTGTCTAAATTTGTTAATGGAGTAGACAATGACTAAAAAATCCTTCTCTGTAATAGTATAATTAATTTCACCAGGGTCCAAGTTTTTGTTAATGTAATAGACTGCATAAGGTGCTTGACCATCCTGCTGTCCTAAAATGGCTCCAATGGCAATGTTAGAGGCATCTGAAGAAATGTGAAAATGCAGGGACCAATTGGGCCCCCTTAATATGGGAGTTATAGATAGCTTCTCCTTAAGTTTAAAAAACGTTGTCTGGCATGCATCATTCGAATTAAATTTCACATCCTTCATTAACAAAAAAAACAAAGGAGAAGCAAGTTTGGAAAAGTTTTCTATAAATCTTATGTAATAATTAGCATGCCCTAAGAAATTACGTACCTCTTTCTGAGTTCCAGGAGTGGGTATATTTTCAATTACCCTGATTTTAGAGGGGTCTACCTATATTCCATCAGCAAAGATAAAGTTCCCCAGCACTACCCCTTAACTCATCATCATATGGCACTTTTCAGTGATAAATTTAGTTGGGTCTACTCGTAGCGTGTTAAAACATTTTCCAAATTTTTTAGTGCTTCTTCAAAGTCCTTGCCATAAAGAGTAAAATCATCCATGAAAATTTCCATACTATCATTAACCAATTCTGAAAAGATGTCAATCATAGCTCTCTGAAATGTGGCTGGTGCATTGCATAAGCCAAAGGGAAGCACCTTGTATGCAAAAGTGCCCTAGGGACAAGTGAAGGTAATTTTATCCTGGTCTTAAGGAGCAATCTAGATTTGATTGTACCCACTAAACCCATAAAGAAAGGAGAATAAATTCTTCTCAGATAAGGTATCAATTTCTTGGTCAATGAAAGGGAGGGGAAAGTGATCTTTCTGTGTTGCCTTGTTTAGCTCCCTATAGTCCACATAGACTCTCCATTTACCATTCTTCTTGGGTACTATCACGAGTGGAGACACCCACTCAATGTATGATATGGGATATATATATCCTTCTTCCAAGAGTTTTTGAATTTATTCCTTCACGATGCCCCTAAGATTAGGGTTCATCCTTCGTTGGGGATGGCACACGGGCTAGGAGTCACTTTTGATATAAATGTGGTGGGTGCACAGATTAGAAGGGATTCCCTTCATGTCTGTGTACTCCCAGGAAAATTTTGACTTATGTTTTTTTTAAGAGAGTGATTAGGCGTTCCTGTTCATCCAAAGAAAGACCGGGATTGATATTCAATATTTTTCCAGGCTCTATCTCGAGAGGAACACTTTTCAAAATTTTCAACACTGGAACTATATGAGTATCACTGACTAATGTCTCCTTTGTGATATTTTCTTGTTCTTCTTCACCTAGAGTACCATTCAGGATCTGATAAATTTGTTTCTTGACAGAAGTGGGTTCATTGATGAAATTATTAATAGCATCGTCTTTAGTTTCATCTTTAAAAGTCAAAGCCTTCCTTATCACTAATATGCCTGAACTCCCTCCTATTCCTCTAGCTCCATCCATAATGGAGTTTTAGCTTCTAGACTCGGCCGAGATGGAGGATAGAGAGTGAGGTTATTTATCTTAGTTCCATTTGATATGGCCATAGACCTATACCAATAACTGATGCAAGCATCAGCTGTAGCTAAAGAGAGCCTTCCTGAGATCAGTGGGTGTCCTCCTAGCTACGACTTGGGTTGTAAAACCAAGAAGTCAGCTAGATATTCCCGCAAATCAACTGAGATAATGAGGTCATTCAAGATTCCCTTGGGTTTAATAGTGGATCTATCTGCATGTCCTAAAATGGTAGGATTTTCCATGAGATTAGTGAGCCCGAGTTTCCTTACAGTTTCAATGGTCATGACGTTAATTGTTGCACCTAAATATACCAGTACGTTGGGTATCTACGTGCTCCTGATCTGTACGGTGATATTGGGATTCCCAGGATCATCGTATTTGGCCAAGAGTGTTTTACCCATTATTAATTCAGATAGTTTCCCTAGGACATGAATAGTGGGAGGATCCCATGGTTTTCTTCCTGGTTTTCTTGTACACATATCTCGAATGGTTCTGGCATAGATAGGGACATTGTGAAGGGCCTATAGGAGTGGAATTTTGACATAGAGGTTTTTTAACTCTCCTAAGAGGTTAAATTGAGGTTGTCCCACTTCTTTTGGTAGTATTAGTCTTTCAAGGTATGGTGGTTCACTAACCAATTGTGTAGGATTTGTGTTGATAGATGTTTCTTCTTGTCTTTCAGTCGGTATCTTGGTAGGATTTTCAGCGTCCTCAATAATGGGGATTGCTGCATTGGATAAGTACTGTTGGTTCATCCTTTCTTCAGACACAAAGGATGGAACATCCTCAATGGCCAAAGCCTCCACTACCCTCCCTGATCGTAAGCCAATGTCATTACAGGGAACTGGACTAATGGAGTAAGTGATCATGTTGGCAGTCTAAAATTGATGGACTACTTTATTATTTGGGTTGGTGCTAGGTTGAGCAGGAAGCTACGATCGTATAGGCATATTGGGGGGAACAATATTCTGGAGTTGTAGCTGCGATTACTAATAAGGATGAGGGTATTGTTGAGGAGGATACGGTTGGTGAGGAAACAGTTGATGTGGAAACTGTTGAGGAGGTTGGTTATGGGGAAATTGGATCCCTAGATGGAAGTTCCTCCATCCATGAGACCAAGAATTATGTTGGTTTGGTGATTGTGTCCAAGAGTTATAGGAGTTAAAATTTTGCATTGGAGGTTGAGAAGGATAGCATTGATGGTTGGAATAATATGACGGGAATTGTGTATTCATGTCATGCGTATTATTCCAATTATTCATGTTATTCAAAAATGAAAATGAGTATGGAGTCATACCTTGATTTTGAGGTTGCCAAGGCTTTTTCTGTGAAATAAAGTAGGTTGGTTCCACATCTGGAGTTAATCCCTGCAAAAATTCCTTCACTTGAGATAGGGGAGGACATTCCTTTGTATCATGGTTCAGCTCGTAGAGCTGACTATTACGGAGAGAAATTCCTATGGCTTGGGGTACCACAACAGATAGCTTGACTCTAGAAATCAATCCTTTCCAATATGCAATAGAAATTAAATGTCTAACACTAAAGGATCAGACCTCATACCTTATTCCAGACGGTTGAAGTAGATCCCCATTGAGCTTTCAAATCTTCAGCTTGAATTGATAGATTACTTCCTCAAAAACAAGTCAACAATACAAGCATTCTATATATCATGGTGTTATATCTATTCTAGCATATATAATCAATAATGTACAAGAATTTGACATAATCCCATGGATAAAATATTCATTCAAACACGCATTATTGGACAGGAAAAGATTTAATATAAATCAGAGATTACAAGATACAACCTCTGACGGCACGTCTGTGAACCGGAGAAACTGAATCCCCCACTTGGGCCTCCACCACCTCAATCCTCCATCTCTTGATAGCAAGCTCACAAGCAAAAGGAAAGCTTGGGAAGAACACACTAGTGCTCCAAGGGACAAAGGGATGCAGACTCAAGCATAAGTTCTGGCAACAATGGACTATAGTTTCTTTGCTCTCAATTCTCTCTTATGCCTTCAATGTACCAAGGGGTTCCTTATATAGCTTTCAAAGGGATAATGAAAGGTCGAATCCAAGTGATCTCAAGGAATAGGAAAGGTCAGGAGTCAAATGAGTCAGATCCACCTCAAGAAAAACTCCAAAAGGATTTGGATTATCCACACATCCCGATGTATGCAGTTTTAGTGGTCAAACCCACATATATACGCGCTTATAGGTTTAAAAGTTGCGTGTATCATTTTTCATATGTTTTTAGGGATGATCAAGGAAACATCAAAGGACAAAAAATGGTCCATGGGGTCCAAGGAGTCTACAGCGGGACAGGGGAAGGCCATAAAAAGTGTGATTCACCTGGAGTGGTGAAATCATCTATAACAGATGCCCCCTAATGTTTGAGGTCAGAGGGGTCATACGATGGCCAAAATACATTATAAGTCCATCCCAGAAGTGGAGTGATGAAGGATCCCAAATGGAAGACCAGCCACCCAATCAGCATAGTATAATAATACAACTCTGCATATAACTGCAAGTACATATAGCAGTCACGGATACATAAGAGTACAATGGCCATGAATAGGCATGATACATGATATCACATATGTGGTCATAGCCACGTACAATATACATAGATCATAATCTCCATGATGAAGATATACAAAGTGTTAGAATATAATCCATCGGGGTTATATATTGTAAATAAATAAATAAATCTGAATAGTAGGAAGCCGAAAAGGCTGGACGGAAGGTGAAACACAACCGTCACATGAATGTATAAATGAATGCATTAGCATTGGAATAAGATTGAATTGAGAGTTATACCTAACAAGTGGTATCAGAGCTTGCCTATTTGCCATAACTCCTGCCTATTGCATTTCAGTCCTGGCATTCTGCTTGCCAGTCCATTGCCAGGCTTCCTGCTCCGTCAGTATGCCAGTTGCATGCATTGTATGCGTTACAATTCCTTAACGATTGAGTTTTGTGTGCTACAATTTTGTATGTGTATTATTCTGCTACAAGCATGCACTATTCTCTTGGAGACCTGCCTAACCCTAATTTGTAACCACGCTCTCTCTTCTTATCATTCCATTCATCAAACTGTTTAGATGTCTGCACAAGAGAAGTGGTCATTGCCTTGGGTTGTTCTGCCACTATAGATGGATCTTCTGTTGAGGTAGATTATGGCTCTGGATAATTTGGACATAGCTGTACAGTTGGGGCATCTCTCTGTAGTGTACCAATAGTGTTAAAGGTTATTGTTGCAATTATCTTAACCTGCTCCTGTAGTTGTGAAATGATGTTCATGCTTACGAAACTATAGCTCCCTCTGTATTTACTCTCGTCGTCTACAAATTAGGGCACAGTTCGTTGGGTGTCCAGCACTTTTACCCACTAGTTCGTGTACTTCTATCTCTAAATTTATTTCAGAAAAAATGGGTCTGTCTTTAATCTGTATTGTGATACTAAGTGCGGTTTATCCCACTTGAGGTCGCCAAAAAGAACGTATCTCGAAAGTATGGATTATTTTTAACTTGAAGGATTCACTGCAGTTCAAATCGTATGCACTGTCTGTTCGATGGCTTGCTAAAAGTCGATGTTTGTCTATGCTCTGCTCAGAAACCCTAATTTTCTGAGTGAACACGTTGAAGACTGCCTGGGAGATATAATGTTGAAGACTGCGTGAATCTATGTATTAAAGCCTGAGTATCTGGTATTGTGACTGATATATAATGCTTGCTGCTTGATGGTATCTGATATATAATGCTTGATGATATCTAAAGTTTAGGCTGTGTTGAAAGTTGTATGGTTGGTTGCTATGTATTTGATAAATTGTGACTCCTCCACTGCACTGTGCTGTGCTGTGAGCTATTGTTGCATGCGTGAGAGGTTTCTCCTCCATTGAACGTACGTGAGCTCTCCCTCTCTCAGTCCATGTGAGCGCCTTCTACCTGTTCTAGGGTTTGCACACTTGTTAACCCTAACATTTATTTATGGATGATCATGTGACATTTATTTATGGATGATCATGTGACCTATTCTATCTTGTATAAGACTGAAGTAAACCTTTTTCTTTGTTGGTTGAAGACTGATATATGTTAAATACTGGGACTGATATATGCGTTGAAGGCTGTAAGAAGTATTTTAAATATTGCTGCTGTATGAGCCTGAGATTGTTGAGTATTCAAGACATGAAGGGTACAATTTTGAATCAGCCTGTATTGATGTGAAGACAAAGTTGTTGATAAAGACTGCTTGAAGAGTGTTGCGACTTCATCAAAGATACAACCTTCCATTAAAGATTCCACGTTGTGCTACTACAAACAAGTCTGATGCAAGATATTTTGTTGATGTATTATTGTATTTGAAATATAATTTTCATGTAATAGCACTCTAGAATTAATGATATAGAGCTATTGATAAGCTGCAAAATTATTTGATAAGCTTGATAAGCTGCAAAATTATTTGTATAGGCTGCAGAATCATATTGTAATTTGTAAAGGAGCAGGAATTTAAACCTCCATCCCATATTTTTCAAGTATTTTGAAAGTTGCAAGTTCTAGATTGAAGATGCACAATTTTGCATCTATTGTTGGTGATGTCCTCACTGGCAAGGAAACATATCCAAAATGGTCTAGAAAGATCAAGAAATCAAGCGAGCCTATTAAAGAATCCCTTTACTTTCTTCAGAAAACAAAGAGTCAGTCCAAGGGAGATTGCAGCAAGAGAAGACGAGGAAGAAGAAATTTCAAAGGCAGAGGGGGCAGAAACAACTTCAGCAAAAGATCATATCTGCAGTGCAAGCATTGTGGAAAGACTGGGCACACATCAGATCAGTGTTGGGCTTCATGGGACTCCATCAAAGACAAGCATAACCAGAAGAAAGATGATAATAAAAATCAAGATGCTAGTAAATCTTCTGCTCATTGTATTGTTGCACATTGTAATCTTGGAATTAATGAAATGACTTCACTTTCATCTTACACGGAATGTTGGCTGCTTGATACTAGTGCAACATCACACATGACATTTAGAAAAGACTGTTTTGAAGAACTTAATGAAACAATAGATGGCATAGTTTACTTTGCAGATAAGTCAAGTCTTAAACCAAAGGGAATGGGCACCATTCGACTGAAGATGCCTGGATTCCTTGATTTCTTGTTAAAGAATGTTCTTTATCTTCCTGAGTTGCAGAGAAGCCTGCTTTCCTTGGTGGAGATTCGACAGCAAGGCCATTCCATCCACATGTTTGATGGAATTGTTGAAATAAGAAAGTCCTCTGACAACCAAGTCATCATGACTGGATACGAATATGGGAAGCTGTTGAAGCTCAAGGGTTCATCTGCAAGAGTTCAGAACTATGCCTACCTCTCTCAGCATGGAGAAGGTAATTTGTCATCTAGTTCATTATGGCATGCAAGATTTGGTCATCTAAATTATAACAGTCTTCGTTTGTTGAGAAAGAATGGTGTATTTGGTTTTCCCAGCATTCCCAAAGAGAAGAACAAATGTGATGCATGTATATTAGGGAAACATAGTAAGATGCCATTCCATGAATCTAATTTCAGAGCAAGTAGGAAATTAGAATTAGCGCATTCTGATTTATGTGGCCCAATTCCAACTCCTTCTGCAAATGGGAATAAGTATTTTATGACATTTGTTGATGACTACTCAAGAATGTGCTGCAATTACTGTTTAAAGACAAAATCAGAAGCATTTCAAACATTCAAAGACTTTCATGCATTGATAGAAAAACAAGCACAATAAAAAATTGGTACACTTTGTACTGATAATGGGAAAGAATACACTTCAAATGCTTTTGAAGATTATCTTCGCCAACATGGAATTTCACATCAGACTACAGTTCCCTACAATCCTCAACGAAACGGTGTAGCAGAAAGAATGAATAGAACCATAATGAATATGGTTCGCTCAATGATGTTTTTCATGAATGTAAAACTAATGTTTTTGGGTGATGCAGTAAAATGTGCAGCCTATTTGAGAAATAGAAGTCCCTCAAATGCGCTTGATAACAAGACTCCACATGAAATGTGGTTTGGCCATCTCCCTTCAGTCAGGCATCTCATAGTTTTTGGTTCCACCTGTTATGCCTTGATTCCAAAGGAGAAAAGAAACAAGCTTGGTGCTCGAAGCAGAAAATGCATTTTCCTGGGGTACGAAGAATACTCCAAGGCATACCGTTTGTATGATGAGGTAAACAAGAAATTTGTTATTTCCAGAGATGTCATTTTTCTTGAGACTAATAAAAATGACCAGTCCATTGAGAGACAGCTTGATCATTTGGAAAAATATCCTCATCCAAAGACATATTCTGAAAATGAATATGAAATTCCAAACCTTGAAGGGGGCATTCCTATTCTGGATCAACCTTTGGAATTTCCATATGAAGCACCAACTCCCCCGCATGAAGAAGTTCCTGCTACTTCACCTGAACAAGAGGTTCAACTGGATGATGTGATTGTTTGAATTGAAAGACTCTCAATCAATGATGAAGCACGACCAGCTAATCAACCAGGACCATCACAGAATATTCCAAAATGGGCCACAAAGACACTTGAAAGTGTCCATCCGGATGAAGTTGGAAAGACGGGAACGAGAAGTTTGAAAATACATGAAGATGGAGGAGGAGAAGATAATTCAAGTGATGACATGGATGTATCATTTGATTGTGAATTTAATTTATCTGCTAACTTTGAACCAACTTCCTTTGAAGAAGCTTCTACTCGTGTTGAGTGGAAAGAAGCTATGCAGAATGAGTATGATGCACTCATGAAGAATGGAACTTGGAAGCTGGTTGACCCTCCAGTTGGAACCAAACCAATTGGCTGCAAGTGGGTGTACAAGAACAAATATAGATCAGATGGCTCACTTGACAAGCACAAAGCGAGGCTTGTAGAAAAATGCTATGCACAGAAGGAAGGAATTGACTATGAAGAAACATTTTCTCCTACAGTA
>LPNX010887521.1:126554-139801 GCA_001517045.1 Pseudotsuga menziesii | reverse complement strand
TTTGCATGACAGAATGCAACCCTATATCTACTCCAATGGAACAGAAAATGAAGCTCACATCAAGCGAAGGAAAAGAATTTGAAGATGCGACCAAGTATCAAAAACTTGTAGGAAGTCTTATCTACCTTACAACAACTAGACCAGGTTCATGCATAAACCTTGTGAAGGACACTCGTCAGCTGCAAAAAGAGTTCTAAGATACTTGAAGGGGACTCAAGACATTGGACTCAAGTACTCTAAAATGGATGACTTCAAACTTATTGGGTACTCAGACTCAGATTTTGATGGCGATAAGGAGACAGGAGTATCAACTTCTGGATACACTATGAGTCTTGGATCAACAACTATCTCATGGAGATCACGCAAACAGTCAGTTCTGGAAAATTCAACAACAGAAGCAGAATACGTGGCTACAACTGAAGCAACGAAAGAAATAGTATGGCTCAGGAAGATACTTGAATATTTGCAAGAAAACCAAGAAAACTCCACTCCATTATTGGTCGACAATACTTCTGCAATCAAGCTAGCTAAGAATCCTAGATTCCATGATCGAACCAAACACATCAACACAAAGTATCATTTGATTTGACATCATGTAGAGGCCAAGACAGTCCATCTTTGACATTGTTCCACAAATGATCAAATTGCAGACATCTTCACCAAAGCGCTTGAACGAGAAAAGTTTGAAAGATTCAGAAACATGGTCGGACTTATGAACACCCCTTCGGATTAAGAGGGGAATTGTTAGAATATAATCCGTCGGGGTTATATATTGTAAATAAATAAATAAATCTAAATAGTAGGAATCCAAAAAGGCTAGACGAAAGGTGAAACACAACTGTCACATGAATGTATAAATGAATGCATTAGCATTGGAATAAGATTGAATCGGGAGTTATACCTAACACAAAGGACCATGATATAACAGATCAAGATCTCCATAGTGGCTGGAAATATCTGACATATACTGGAATCAAGTCACGAGAGCTAAAATCTGATGAACACTGGCACGATCAAGGAGGTAGCATATAAGAGATGCCACCAATCTGGAAAGTCTTCTACACAAACCGCTACGAGTACATGTCCTACTATGCGAATAGAGGTGTCAAGGTCGAACATAGTAGTCCATCATCTGATTACCGGTCATTAATGTATACCGTTAACATATGCAAGATCACCCACCGATAATGAAAATGGGAATCAAGGTACTAGAGTGCAAACTAACAAGTGTGAATAAATGTGTTGAGGTCGAACACTTGGGAGGATCCATCGATCAAGGGACATTGATGTATTCCTAAGAATTGTCGATGGCGAGAGAACCTGCCACTGATGACTGCAAGTCTCAAGGCACTCAAAAGGACTCTAGATTCCAATCCCAGAATAAATGATCTGAAGTCGATGGGATGAAATCCACTGGAAGGAGGGCATTAAGGCATCCCCCATCATCCAACATGAGGTACTCAACAAAGCTGTATAATGTGGAAGGACTCGATCATAAGGTGCACGAACTAGTAACTGTACCGGGAATGTCTGACATGCAAAGTCAAGACAACTGAGGAATGGCCGACTCAAGCTTCAACTTCCTTCGAACAAGAGAATAACAGCGTATGGTGACTAAATGAAGGTAGCATAGACTCGATATACAAACTGGGACATCTTTGTATCACAAGAGGAATCAATAGAGGCTCCATAGGGACTGGAAGCTTAACCAGTCGATGGAGATAAACTTAGATAAACGATTACAGCTCCTAAATTCAAACTATAACCCAACCAATGGATGTGATATACAGTGCTCTATTCAAAGGCGACACGACTTGATATCTGCCACAGATAACATCTTTCCTTGTCCGGCTTTTTGGTTTTTTAATTTTTTTGGATTTTTTCAGTTATTTAAAAATCTTGAAAAAAGAATAAAGCTTTATAGTTACAAACTAGGAGGAGACAAGTGTCATAAGGGAAAACAAACTAGTTTTAAGTAGTGGAACATACCTATGCTCAATGCAAGGATACATGTGTAAGATATCGACACTCGGGGGAAAATCCCCTCCCGGTAAAAAGGAAATCAAGCTACGAAGGATATAAAAAATGGCTCTGCATGGTTAGGCATGAGACAAGCTCGGGCTATATGGATGAAACACAATGTCAGGGGAGCCGACATAAAGCTCAATAAGGCAGGAAAACCTCATGATAATGCATTCACAACTTGACATGAGGGAGTCCTGAGGGAAATAGGCCAGCAAAAGATCAAGAAGAGTATGAGGCTCTTGTGAAATGTCATGGCAGTACTATACAACGGACTCCCACACCCTAAAGGAGAAAACGTCAGCATGGGCACCAAATGCAAATAAGGTGCTAACTAGGGTACCCATGTATGGTAAAGCTCTACCACTCATATCATACCACTTCTAAAGCAGCAAGAAGGTTTCGTGACATAATAGAGTGGGTTCGTACCTAAGGTCACAATGAGATGGTCATAAGGTTATGCAAAATGCAAACGGTGATGAAACCTAACCTATATGCCAATTTAGACATGATACCCGAGATCGGCATGAACGGGTCAATCCAATGGCTTAAAATGCACTGAAAAAGGTCTTCTACATCACGAATTATGTCAAAAACGGTCCAAAATGGTTAGAAAATGTTGAAACTATAGGAAAGCGGGTAAAAATTTTCAAATATTTGAAAATTTTCTATAAATAGTAAAAAATTCAAAATATTATAAATCATTTGAAACTTTTACCCATTTGAGCTCTAATTTTCAACAGCGAATTCTAGGAGATCTAGCCAGCGGAATTCACTATTGTTTCTTCCAAGTATTTACTCATGCTCTCCTCTTGCATTTTGATACAATTTTTATGAATTTTCATGGTCAAATAAGGTTTTTGGGCCAACCCAAAATGAGCGCTACAGCCCACGCAGAAATCAAGGTTTTTTCCGCATATAGGGTTGGATATACACGGAAAATGGCCTCAAACCCGCGTACATACACGGCTGTTTTCAAAACAGTCGCGTATGAGGCCACACATATGGTTTTTTCAATAAACTAATGGGAAAATTTGCAATTTGTTGTGTAGGATGGTCCTAGAGTGGAGAGGGCATGAGCATGGTAAAGTAGAGGAAGCAGTAAGGGCCGACTTAATGGCTCAACAAGCTCTACGTGCATGCGGACTCTACAAGTTTTGATCTCTTGGTGGTTTGAGGGTCAACCCAAGACTATTACAGATGCTGGTAGATTATTTGGATCCAGACTTAGAGTCCTTCCATATCAATGGGATGTCCCTCACCATAGAGGTGGAGGACATATACTTTATGACTGGACTTTCTAGACAAGGGGAAGTGGTGAACCTTTGTTCTCGTGGTGGGCCAGGAGGTGGCCTGACTATCGATGAGTACATTATAGTGTACTATTATCCAGACACCGAGAAGGTGGGGATTCAAGTCCCTACCAATGTTATACAAGTGCTGGGCCTAAAGGCCATATTACTGATGCTGGGCAGGATAGCAGGCTTTGCATCACTCCACCCGGCCTCGTGGCCTCTGATGTTCTATGCAGTGGAGTGCATGAGACCCACGATCTATGACTAGAGTACTACACTATTGAGCAACATGAAACACCAGCTCAGTGAGTGTAAGGCAGGCATGGTGCGAAACTTCGGGTTCAGAAGTATTTTGAGCGTGTTCCAGGATTGAGCCCTAGAGTGGATGTTCCTCTTCACGGGGTTCGAGATCCAGCCCAATGGCATTGGGAAGATGCTATGTGCAGACTAGGGGGTGGTAGGGTGGCCAAAACATATCTAGATGACTTCTTTCCATGCTGGTGACGACAGATAGTTGCCATCGATGACTACCCCTATGCAAGGATAGATTTCCGGGGGGACCCGGACATGCCGTTACCACCAGGATCGGCATATGGTGATATAGGTAGCAAATCTTGACCCTCTCTTTTTAAATTTTTTAGTTATTTACTTTTTTTGTATTTTCTTGATTATGTGGAATCAAAAAGACATATTTTTGGGTGATGATACATAGTGACATCTACCATTTGTGTGCAGATGTGGGACCATGGCGGCCAGAGGGATTCCCTCGTCATAGGCAGAGGGGAAGAGGAGATGACATCATGGGTGTGAATGTGGAGAGAATGCTCCAGAGCATTCATACCAAATTCATGATATTGACACATAGAGTTCCCATGGTGCAAGTCGAGGACTTGCTTGAGGCCATGCAGCGGCAGGTGGTGGGTGTACCATGCACATGGGTGTGTTTATTTCGATGGCTGGCTATAGCCGTAGTGACATTCCATGATCACAACCCTCCTCCTCCTCCATAGGATTAGACACCTGGGAGTTTATACATTTTGTACGACCGTTTATTATATGACGGTGGCTTAAAAGCCCCAATTTTGTATCATGACACTATGTATTATCACATTTTTGATGTATATATAAAAAAAATTATGGTGGTCGATTTATTTATTTACATGTGTAAAAATTGTGTTTGTGATTAATTTATTGTGAATGAAACAAATGCCAATCTAACACGTAGTTAGCATATGAGTCAGCAACTTGACTATTATTTCTTGGAATGTGTATATATGTTATATTGTCAAATTGTCGTTCTAACAATCTCACATGGAAGAACCTTCTCAATAATGTCGGATCTCTAACATGGTACAAACCATTGATCTATGACACTACTAACTCTAAATCAAGACATACCTTAAGAGATAGAACGCCATGTAAAATGGCATCCCGTAGAAGCTCAATAATGGCGTTGTATTCAGCAACATTGTTGGAAGATGGTCGTAGACATACACATCCTGAAGATAGTACCTGACCCATAGGAGTATAAATCACCCAAGCAGTAGAGGCTGAGTGTTGAGTGTGATGACTTGCACCATCCGCCAATCCTATGTAGGTGAAAGATTCCATTGACATCTGCCAAAAGAAACGGAAACTAATCACAAACCCGATCACAATAAGAAAAATACCTAACTATGCAAAGCTATACAATAATATACAACAAGCAGCCTTGGCTAAAGATCATGCATAGTATTTTTTGAGATAGAGCCCATTTCTAGGCTCCTCCAAAGTTGTTCCTTCCTAATCCACTGACTCATATGCACCCTTCTCTAACACATGCTTGACCATGTAAGGACCACGCCACATAGGATTAAATTTCCCTGCCCCGAAGGGTTCTTTTGGTTGATCCCACAAAAGGACCAAGTCACCTTCACTAAACGCCCTTGGATGGACAGACTTATCGTAATGGACCTTAACGCGACATTTATTGACTTCTAGAGCCACCAAGGAATCCCGACGCTACTCATCAATTTGCTCAAGGTGAACCAAATGCTCCTCCAATGGGGAAGTGTCCGATAAGAGTTCCACAGCTAGCTTCAATGAAGGAATTTCGCATTCAACCAGCAATATCAAATCCACTCCATGTACAAGCTAATATAGAGAAAAATGAGTGGCAGTATTAACAGTGGTTCGATATGCCCACAAAGCAGGATATAACATAATGTGCCAATTATTCTTGCTTTGTGCGATGGTTCGTTGGAGAATGGATTTGACTGATTTATTCACTGCCTCAACCTATCCATTCGCTTAGGGTTAGTAAGAAGATGAATTCTCTTGCTTATACCCTAACTTCAATGCCAACTCTTCCATCATATGGTTCTGAAAGTGCGAGCCATGGCCAGTGACAAGATCTTTCAGAATCCTGAACCGAGCAATAATTTGGTTGAACACAAAGTGAGCGGCTGTCTCACCATTGGATTTTACTGTAGGCATAGCCTCAGCCCATTTCATGAAATAATCAACATCCACTATAATGTGATGGTGCCCCCCAGCTGAAGCTGGGTTTCAATCCATAAAATCGAGCCCCCACTTAGTGAAGGGACCGGTGGTGATAATGGGATGTAATGGGGCAGGTTTCGAGTGCATATTACGTGCAAACACCTGGTAAGGGTGGCACATCTTGAACGCATCAACACAATCCTTAAATATCGACGGTTAGAAATAACCCACTCTTAAAATATTTTGAGCTGTAGAAAGACTAGATAAATGACCACCACACGCCCCTCTGTGGCAATCATTCAGCACTAGCTCAGCCTCTTCATGAGTTAAACAACGTTGTAAAATGGAATCTACCCACAGCAGTATAGAGTATTGTCCACTATGAGGTAGTTCGTAGAGCCGTGACGTAATCTTCGTCGTTCATGTCGTGAGAGGTGAGTAGGGGTCTTCAATGTTTGTAAATATATTATGATATCCCCATACCATGGGTCTAAAGTTGAGATTAAGAAGATAAGGTTCATCGACAAACGTATCTTCACAAACCAACTCCTTGGCCTCTCTCAGGAAATCCGATATAAGCTCTACAAAAATTAAAGACTTCTTCGATTTTGCCGAAACAAACTTGAGATCGAATTCTTGCAGAATGACAATCCATTTATTATACTCTCCCCCAATCATCCTTGAGGTGAGGATGAATTGAAATGGATTGACATGGGCCACAACTAAGGTCTGGCGAAGGAGAATATAATGTCTCAACCGCTAAACCACGTGTACGGTAGCTAAAGCAAGCTTCTCGACATGAGAATAACGAATCTTTGTGTCAATAAGGTTTCAGCTCAAATAATATATGACATTCTCTTGGAGCTCCTCATCCTCTTGAACCAAAACCATACCAATCGTCTATAACGACATGGCCACATATAATAGAAAATCACGGCTATAATCCGGAGGACGAATCACTGGGGCCGATGTTAGGCCTCACTTGAGTGCATCGAAGGACTCCTGGCCTCACTCATCCCAATAAAAGGGGGTGTCCTTCTTCAAGAGACGCATGAAGCCTCTAGTCAAATTGGCAAAGTTGACAACAAATCTTCATAAGAAGTTTGCCATGCCTTGCAAACACTGAATATGGCGAATATTCTTCGGGGGAGACAACTGAAGTATTGCCTCAACCTTCAAAGGGTCGACTCTTATACCCTCTTTAGAAATGATGAATCCTAACAAACACCCTGATTTCACAAAAAAGATGCACTTATGAGGATTTAGTCTAACCGAATAGTGCTGGCATATTTCGAATACCCATCTCAAGTGATAGGGATGACACATTCTCATGCGAGAATGAGCAGCGAGGTCATCCAAAAATACCTCAATAATTGACTTGAGATCATGGAAAATCAAGGTCGTTTCCCGCTAAAATGTAGCTCCGGCGTTTTTAAGGCCGAAAGGCATTTTTCGATATGCAAACGTTCCCCAAGGTCAAATAAATGCAGTCTTATGTTGGTCTTGAGGTTTAATCTGTATCTGATTATACCCAAAAAAGTCGTCCATAAAGGAGAACATCTCACTACCCGCACACTCATCCAAAATCTGATCTATAAACGGTGTGGGGAAGTTGTCCTTAGGATAGGCACGATTTAAATCGTGGAAATCAGTGCATATGCAGATCGCTCCCTACTTCTTATCCATCGGAACGAGGTTTGAAACCCACTCCATTAAGGGAACGAGATAGATGAAATTGGATTTCAATAGCTTCTCTATCTATGCATTAATCATGGGTGCTTTCCTAGGATTCACCGCACGTAAACGTTGTCGAACAGACTTAGCATTGGGGTAAGTCTTAATCTCATGCTCGACAATACGAGGGTCAATACCTGGCATCTTGTCGTAAGACCAAGCAAAAATATCACAGAATTCCTTAAATAGCTCGATATATTTCAGAATCTTAGCATGAACATTCTGCCCCAATATAGACATTCTCTATCGTGCTAGGATCACGAGAGATGTTGATAGGAATCATTGAAGATATGTTCGCCATGTTTCCATCAGCCATCGGACCAGGAGAGCTTAATGGAACCACAGGAATACCAACTCTCTGACTAAGAACCGCCCTAAAATCCTCACGCTCCAAACGGTCAAGCTCTGGAAGAAATTACGATCTATGATGAAGTTCCTCCCATTGTGGCTCAACTCCCGACATAGCCTCAATAATCACTTCATCCAAAGGGAAAATAGTATCAAGGTATTCATGGGTGTGAGAAGACTGTACTGCCCATGCTGGCAGCACATAAGGGTCCTCCTCCTTTGTCCATGAAGAGGAAGGGCTAGGCTCTGCAACACACTTGAGATTAGCTTGATAAGCTATCATAGCTGTAGGCAACGTCACGTTCGTCTCGACGGGCTCACTCGAAGTACTCGATGTAGGAAGAATCCAAGGATCTTCCATATGAGTCATGTGAAAATACATCGATGTCATAGATGTCGAAGCCTCATCGGAACTAGATCCTATCATGCGGATCGGTGCAGGAAAACTAAAGCTTCCCATGAGGGATGGATACATGCCTACACCCACAATCTCGGTTGCTGGCTGAGAGTGCTCAACGATCAGGATCGAAGCTCCTGAAGATGCGGTAATAGACGAATTCTTGAATGTTGTTTGATCAATCGTTATGATCTTCCTATTATGTGGAAAGCATACAACGCGAAACAAGGAAGAAGCAACGGCTTGCATACTGTACATCCAGTTCCTACCCAGCAAGAGATTGTAGTCAAGGGGCACATCAACCACCTCAACCTCTATCACAATAGTCTTCCCTCCCAAACGAAATTTAAGGGAAGGAAGGATGCTGTGCGGCTCAAAAGATCTCCCATCGAACGTAGTTAACATAGTCGCTAATTTGGACAGCTTAGGAGAACCCAGACCCTTCCAGTAGGACAAAGACATCACAGAAGCAGCAGCGCCCTCATCAATCACAGTGCACTTGATGTTCATATTAAGACACTCTACGTTATCCAAAAGAGACACATAGTAGGGCAAGCGAGGCTGAAGTCCTGCGGTTTCAAATTTGATCATAGAGGAAGAATCATCTTCGTTCACACCAGGGGTAGAAAGCAACACCTTCCTTTGTGAAGGACAACTTTGAAGCACTTCCAATGTAGACATCGCACAAGGAGTGTGGCCCAAATCCTCAACAACTGAATAATTATGGGCGGCTCGGGCATTTGGATTATGCCCTAAACACTTAAGGACTCCCTTAGGAATGTGAGGTGCAGCCTCAGGCTTATCTGCAGGTTTCTCAATGCGCAAAGGGGACCCTAGTGGATCAGGCTCTTTGCCTGGTTTGGGTTGTGATGAACCATAATCTCTCGCATGGGTCACAACTTTCGCAGCACGAACCATGTTAATGCACCCACGACCACTACCCTCCAGCAGAACATCATCACCAGACTAGTCATGGGACTTCGAGTTCATATTTTGATTATGCGGTAAAGGGTTAGTTAGCACAGCTAGGCCCTATGCCAAGAATCTCGAAGCTTCCTCAATATGAGGGCACAAGTAAGTGAGTTGATTGTCCTTACACAACTTGCAAGGGAACTTAACCTTACATTTAGATTTCTTGTCCCCCCCAGCATTTCTACCGTTCTTGTCATTATTGTTAGCATTCTCATTCTTATTTCCACCCTTTCAATTATTTTTACCCTTTTTTCTAATATGTCCAGGCTGTTGGTTACCCTTCTGGTCTGATGATTTCACAGAGAGTACACTCGTCATTTGGGCAGGTTGAGATGAAGCCATAGCTTGTCCTGAAGCATATTGATTGATCGACAATTGAATAACTTGTTTTGCAACCGAATCCGCAGGTTTCATACTTGCACAACCCACAATGCCATTGGCATGTGGTCTAGGTTAGACTTTGGGATAGAAACTGGAACAAGGAGCATTGGGAATAATCTCATACAACAAACCAGATTGAGCATAAACCAAGTCCAGTTCATGTTCCCTAAAAATCGCTTGTTCCTCATTCTACACTCTGGATGTGGAAACATCCTTCGCTATATACGACAATAATGACTTGAGGAACCACTCGAGGAGGAACTCCGATGGTATAAAAGCTTTAATTAACCACTTTCATCTATGCCACTCTTGAATATGATTAGAAATATGTGTGGCTTTATCTTACCGAAATGTCGACAATAGTTCAGTACCAATGTCATAACACACTGGCAGCTGGAAATGATTAAGAAAATCCATCGCAAGGTCGTCAAACAAAGAAAAAGCTCCCCTAGGTAACTCTATATACCACTTCGCGGCAGGCCCTATAAGGGTGTGTTGAAATAGTCTCAAACGGACTGAGTCCTAATGTAAGGAATTCAAAGAGAACCATAGGTGAAACGTAGTAACGTGTTCACTCGGATTTTCTCCCGGTTTTCCCTCGAACTTAGGTATGTCCGAAGGAAGTTTGGTAGGGATAGCCGACCAAGCAGGGTCATGAGCCACAGGATCGTTCGTCAATATAGATAAGTCAGGAAGATTAAGTGTCGTGAGGAAATGGAGCCTAGGATGATGAGGTCAATGGACCGCTCCCTGATTCATATAGGGTTGATTACCACCATGGCCTTGGCCATAGTGTCCTCCTCCCGTATGACCCATATAGGGTGGCGTGGAAGCACCATAGTGCGGTGGACCTTGACTAGTAGGAGCTAAAAAGCCATAATTAGGAGATTAAGCAGTTTGTTGATACCCGCCTCCATAAGATGAAGAACCCTATCCATACTGCGTCCCATAATAGGGTCCCTAGGTCATCGCATGTGATGCCCCATGAGACACTCTCTAGGTAGGAAGATACGCTCCAGAAGTAGGGATATACATACCGGAAGTAGGTATATATTCCCAGAAGTAGTAACATGACCTCTAGAAGTATGAACATAGCCTCCCAAAGCAACGAGCGGTATGTAAACCTGAGACACAATTGGTCTAGTAACCGCAGTACAGACCTGACTCATAGCCATATACTGGCTTGAAGGACCACGTGAATAAGGTGGAGGATGTACATTTGAAGAACTAGGGATCGAGAACAAAGGAATATGAGAAATAATATACATGCTACCACCTATTGTCACTCGTCTCGGATCTGGTATTCTAATCGGATCGCTAACCCTAGACCTAGGAGGTATATGTGATGTAACTTCCACCACTGGGACGCAAGGTGCAATGTGACTAGTGCTCCCAAACCTCTCCGCATGGTAAGGAATGAGAGTGCCCCGAGGAATAGTGTTAGGCTCAAAGTTGGATTCAACATGAAATGCCAAATCATGTGTAGGGAAACCAGACATAGCATAACTACCGTAGCTAGTGCTGGCAGGTTCAAAATGAGTCTCGGCATCCTCCAGCATTCCATATTGGTAACGTATCAATGGGGAATCAACCCTAGAGTGAGTAGGTTTATTGTGCATGGTTCCTATCTCAGAAATCACAGGACCTAACTTATCCAAGTTGGGTGAAGGATCGTAAGTAGGAGTAAACTCCCCATCGTCTACACGAATGGGAGGAGGTGGTTCAGGAATATCCTCTAAACGGTCTCGCATGGTGTGTGAATCAATGTGTGAAATAGTCCTCCTCGACTTTCTAGGTATCTCTCCCAAAGGAGGAGGAGAAGTACAAGGAGGAAGTCTTGCTAAATGACGAGAATGGTGAGGAACCTCCCCCGAATCCACAATGACTCAAAAACTAGCAAAGACTTACTATTTATGTAAACCCTAGGCCAACTATTGTGCACAAAGCAATCACTAATAAAATCTAAAGCCAAATGCAAGCAAAAAATGGTTGGATAAATGAGATCCCAAATGAAGTAGGTATGTCTCACCTAGGAGAGGCTTGAGACTCCCATACATAACAAGCAAAGGTACGTAACCAATTATTCTGGCCCTTAGCTTCAACGCGTAAACGACTGTGTTGTCCGACCCCAACCTGGCTAGGACACCTGCAGAATAACCCCTACAAAGTACCCCCTTGATATCCTAGGTAAGGCCACTAAGGTCACCTCAATATAATCAATGCTCAAGTGGACAGTCGCAAGCGGGATTGATCGTATGGGTAGGGTAGCAAAGCCTGAAACTCTCGAAAGAGTACCCAGATATGAATACAATCTTGGAAATATCTCCGGTGCTACTTAGTTATGACTAGGGGTCATCCCAATCAATAACCGCTCACATTTCCTCGTTCTTAACTCCGTTTTGAGAGGAGGATCCTGAGAAACACTGGTTATACCAAGGATTTCACACACTCACCTGGACAAACACATACATGTTGTTGTTTAGTGATCTTGGAGAATTGTCTTACAATGAACTATTCCAAGATCCTAAAACCTAAGTTTGTTGGTGCACCCTAGAAAAGAAAAGAGTGTAATTCATTTTAATTTAGCGTTGATTTTAATTGGCTTTATTACTCAAAAAAAGGATATGATCGTGCAACTAATGGTGTTATGACGCAACATGAAGTAAAATGCACACCTAACAATAAATGCAAATGCATTGTGTCCATGAAAACAGGGTATGCTACTACATGAAATGCACAATTTTTCTTCAAATGATGAATGCAAATTTTCCTATATGAAGTCCTAACTAGTACTCCAAAGCAAATCTAGTGCAAGTACAATGCAAAGTGTAAAATGCAATGCATGATGATAAGAAAATGTTTTTCGATTTTTTGAAATAAAAGAGATGCAAAAAGAAAAAGAATGATTCTATGACCCCTAGACTCTGCAAGGACACACAAACAACACTCAAGCAAAGCACTAAGGTAAAAGAACTCTAATGCTCTAATCTCAAACAAAAAATAAAAAATGCCATGACAAGAACCTTCTTAAAAAAAAATTTAGCCTAAAAAAAACGTTTCTGGTTAGAAATAGAGGTCTAAACAGACTCACGCAGTGCCAAAGGAGACTCGGCAAATATCAGAATTCACCCAGCAACCAATTATCTTCAACAAAAAGGAAAAAGCAATGGCATATGCGATTGTTCGCAGTAAACCCGCGTGTACACGCGGAAATTGCAGAGGAACCCGCGTGTATACGCGACTGTGAGTTAAAAACTCGTAGACAGGAAGAAAGGTGCATAAATTCAAGGAAAAAATCTAGGCTGAGACAAACTTCACACCAATCAGAACCTACTAGGCATACATGCCCCTAGAGCCGACACATAAACAAGAGAGAAAGCGCAATTCAAATTCATTGAATGCCGATAGAACAACCCCCAAAGGAAAACTACTAGGAACTCCCCAGTGGAGTCGCCAATTCTATTACGAAGAGAAATTCCTATGTCTTGGGGTACCACAATAGACAACTTGACTCCAGAAATCAATCCTTTCCAATATGCAATAGAAATTAAATGTCTAACACTAAAGGATCAGACCTCATACCTTATTCCGGACGGTTGAAGTAGATCCCCGTTTAG
>LPNX010887521.1:0-126513 GCA_001517045.1 Pseudotsuga menziesii | reverse complement strand
TTGAATTGATAGATTACTTCCTCAACAACAAGTAAACAATACAAGCATTCTATATATCATGGTGTTAGATCTATTCTAGCATATATAATCACTAATGTACAAGCATTTGACATAATCCCATGGATAAAATATTCATTCAAACACACATTATTGGACAGGAAAAGATATTTATATTAAATGAGAGATTACAAGATACAACCTCTGACGGCACGTCTGCGAACTGGAGAAACTGAATCCCCCACTTGGGCCTCCACCACCTCAATCCTCCATCTCTCGATAGCAAGCTCACAAGCAAAAGGCAAGCTTGGGAAGAACACACTAGTGCTCCAAGGGACAAAGGGATGCAGACTCAAGCATAAAAACCAGAAACAATGGACTATAGTTTCTTTGCTCTCAATTCTCTCTTATGCCTTCAATGTACTAAGGGGTTCCTTATATAGCTTTCAAAGGGATAATGAAAGGTCGAATCCGAGCGATCTCAAGGCATAGGGAAGGCCAAGAGTCAAATGAGTCAGATCCATGTCAAGGAAAACTCCAAAAGAGTTTGGATTATGCACACATCCTAATGTACATGGTTTTAGTGGTCAAACCTGCGTATATACACGCTTATAGGTTTAAAAGTCGTGTGTATCATTTTTCATATGTTTTTAGGGATGATCAAGGAAACATCAAAGGAGAAAAAAGGGTCCATGGGGTCCAAGGAGTCTGCAACGGGACAGGGGAAGGCCATACAAAGTGTGATTCACCTGGAGTGGCGAAATCATCTATAACACTAACACACTTCTACCTTCTCAAGTGGGCAATCCTTCAGAGTATGGTTCTTCCTACATTTAGGGCAGAATACACCAAGTGTGAGATCTTCTACTGCTTTTTTTTCTTTTCCCTCAGGACAGCTATTTCCAAGGAGATGGAGCTCATCATTTCTGTCTTGAAATTTTCAAGGAGATTCCTATTTTTTACCAAGTGGCTCTTTTATTAGATGACTTCTATGTTCTATTGAAGACATCTCATTCTAGTTTATCCCATTTGTCCCATTTGTTGTTCTTGGAAGATCCTTGGGAATACCTCTTGCATAATTCAATAATATTTTCAAAGGATTCCTTTGAGATACTACCCCTTTCCTAACAGGTTCAACATGTCTAGGAATTCATCCCTAATCCCATGAATTAGGATTATCTTGAGCACATCTAACCCCATATTATTCTGTCCAGGTCTCTGTACATTATATAAAAGTATTTCAACAAAATATTCCATGCTTTCATCATCCCTTTGTACCATTTTGAACAGTTCTTCTCTCTTATATTTGGTATTTCAGTACTCCTAATATTTCTCTAGGAACACTTGTTTCATCTGGTCCCATGTGGTGACAGTTCCCCCACCCAGGATCATGAACCAACGTAACGCATTGTCCTTTAGAGTAGTAGGGAAGAGTTTCAACTTCTTCTCATTGTAGGTGTAATCATAGCTGCGACAGAGGATGCCAAACTCAAAAAGGAATTCATCTGGATCCTCTGCTGCTTTTCCATAAAAACGAGGTAGCATAGATGGAGAGATGTTTTTCATGGGGGAGATCCCCTCTGGCTATTGAATGGAGAACTAAAGTGTAGCAAGAGTCCCCTCAGGCTGGGAATTATCCTTCTGATGATGATTTTCTCCCATCACTTCTTCGTGATCTTCTGGATCACGTCTATTGTTCATGTCTTCTTCCGTTCTATCCTCTTCGTGCTCCCCTTGATCATTTAATTTTTGATGGAATTGTGTCCACTCCTCTTTTGTCACAACCTTCATGTTAACATGATATACCAGATATTGGTCTACCGATCCCATAGTACTAGCTTTGTCTTCCTCCATATGGACACCTGAAGGTGTCGTAACTTCTCCTGTGTTCTCCACCATGGAAGATGATGCTTCCACCCTGGGAATAATTCAGTTTCTTCTAATGGAAGACCCCTGATGGTGAGCTCCGGTAGAGGAATTGGTTCTAGCAACCAGATCATCAATCAATGTCATTCTTCCTAAGGCTATATTTCATCCATGACCTTGACCACCAGCAATGTTAGTATTCTGGGGAGTTCTGGGGGTTGTGGGAATGTCACATTGTACCCTTCCTGTATTCATGCAACCCAAAACATGAAAAATTAAAAAAAAATTGAAGAAAGATGAATATATGTAACTACTAGATACAACTACTATGGTGTCTGATAATTACCTTTCCCTGTCAACGATGCCAAAATGTTGGGCACCCTATATGCAAGTTAATTAAAGGAAACATACAGAGTGTTCAATATAAATTGTCAACCCAGGGAAGTATTTTATTTCAAAGATAATGTGTACTGTATATGCTTAAACACTAAGTAGTTGATATTGTAAATGAATTATCCTACCTTCTTGTCCAACCCAACTCTTCCCATGATTAACTTAATCTAATTTACCTTCTCAAGAATGTAAAACCAGAAATACCGTCTTACAATCCTTAATATAGAAATAAGAGATTTAGAAAATAAACATCTAGATTTAGTTTTCCAAAAAGTTAAATCCTAAATTACCAAGCCATCTGAAGATCCATTATAACTCTCTCAATCCAACTTGATCTAAAAATTAAAAAATGCAGAAATTGAACTTCAACAATTATAACTACAAATGGTCATAATTAGCAAAAATCATGAAAGACATCAGTTGAAAGAGACTAGGGATGAACTCGGCTGTTACAGCTATCACACAATTGCATAAAGAAAATTAGCCTACATAGTCGACTGTCACACAACTCTATTGCAGTTCACAGGGAATGCAATTACTGATTGATTGAAACAACACACAATAAATCATTACTATTGAAGCTATTATAAAAGAATGAATCTACTATAACATCCACACCACACCACAGAGAAATAAATACCTAATTAACTCGACAATCTCTGTAGGAAGGCGGGCCCAGCCTTCGAATAGAGACACCAAAAATTAACACAAGTTAAACGCCAAGATCAGAAGAATCCCAATCCTTGTATTAAATGATCAAATAACGATACAGTCTCCGTTACAGCTTATAACCACTTATACTATGAAATGAGAACTCGACACAGTTCTTGTTTTTCTCTCTCCTAATTTTAGTAGCTATTATTGCCTTCATTTCAAAAAGGGTTGATACCAGTATCACACATTTTCATTTTGAGGCATTTTTTTTACCATTTGAATAATCTTTGTCGTACAATATTTTTAATTTCTATTTTCAAGTGTTTTTTAGAAATTTAACAAAATATCATACATTTAGAAGCAAGTTATAATGAAAAACATATACATTTTGCAATTTTTTATTTAAAATATGACATTTTTATGGACAAAACAAAACACTTTTACTGACAAAATTGTAAAATTTTGAGAAAATAAATACATTTAAAGCAATATTTAATGGATTTTCAGTGATTTTTTGTATAAAAATGATACTATTTTATATTATTATCCAAAAAGTGACCATTCACATAAAGTGACTATTTTATATGATACTATTTTATAAGTTAACATTTTCTACAAGACATGAAACTAATCAACAATATCGTGCATGCCAAATTCTTCATCGAAATTGGAATTTTCTTAACTTGGATTTCTTCATGGACATCAATGTCCTCTTCCATTAGGTCTTCTATGTCTTCAAGATTTCCAAAGTGATTCTCTACAAGTATCCCTCCTAAATAGGGGTTGAAGCTCTTTTAACATCTTCCACACAAGTGCTTCATTAAAATGAATAAAATTACATTAAAAAAGTTGCTTTGATATTACATTAAATTGAATTGGTCAATATAAATGAATGCAAATAACCAATTCAACTTATTCAATGCATTTTTTACACAATAACAAAACAATCACACCTTAGGTTATTTGATCCTTCTTAAAAAAATTGCACCTCTGGTTATTTGATCCAGCTGGGTTCTTAATAAATTACACATAAATCTATTTGATACATTCTTAAAAAATTACACCTCAAACTATTTGATCCATCGAATTACTTATTATATCTAGGTTTAAAATTAAATCAATATGATTTAAAGTTTTTAATTCAAGTGTCTATCATTTGTAATTTTTTTTAATAAAAACCTCTGAATTTAAAATCAAATAAATATTTTTATTAAAACCAGCCTCATATTTTTATTTTTAAGAATATCCAAGTTTAAATATTTTTATTTTTAAGAATATCTAATTGTAAGATCAAATAATATAATTTTTTTTATCTTTTCAAGCCATCATTATTTGTATTTGTATTTTTATTTATTAGAATATGGTATTATTATAGATGATGAATAAAAAAACCAAAGCAAAAGAATATACATCTAAGAGATTATGGATCAACTTGGATCATAAATTATAATGATAGTGAATAAAAAAAATATGTTAACTTGAATTAATAGGATACATGGGAGAGGCCCCGCAAACAACCAATAATAATACAACATTGTTGAAAACCTATTCAAACTTTCAAGCAAATATTATGGGATTGGTTGACGTCAAAGAGGACAACGAGGGCGATATTCACTTGAATTGCCACAAACTCAATTAATTCTGGAATTGCCTTTAACACCTATATCATTTCCTATCGTCCAGTTATGTCAATTTCGTTGGTTGTAATAGTTATAATGGTCGATCTGAAACATCATTATATAAATCTCAACATCAAATAAAAATCTGAAATGAATGAACATTTCCCTCCTCCGAAAGATATTGTGGAATGAAGCAGGGAAGGAAAGAAGGAGGAGGGAGCGGAGCTCCGCTCCCTTGGCCGCCAAAGATCCACCCTCACTGGTGGCGCGACTCTCAGAATCGTGCCACCAGTGAGGGCACCTCTTTGGTAGCAAAGGGAGAGGATCTCCGCTCCCTCCTCCCTCTTTCCTTCCCCGCTTCATTCCAGTGATCAATAAATTCCATTAGTGATCTGCTAGCAATTCATCCAGCAACCAGCAGTCAACAATTCATCGGCAATCAACAAGCAGCATGTGATCAAACAATTCTGCCAATCAACGATCAACAATCTATCTATTCGATATGCATTTTTGAGATCTGAGTAAACAAATCAGCGATCTACCAAACAAATCATCATAAGCCATGGATATCCATCCATCGATCTTCATGCTCTGATCTACATCAAATCCCCAACAATGACCTGCCTAATCGAACATCAATTTGAACAAATCTGAACAAGCGATCTACCTCTGTTTCACAATATACATCATATATTTGGCATCTCCTATGGTGATGTGAAGGCATCTCCTCAGCATCCTATGTGGAGGCATCTTTTACTTTGAAGATACATCCTCTCCATCCAAACCAGCGATCTACAATGATCCAATTATTAGCATGCATCTAGCTTCAAAAGCTCTAGTGATTGAGTATATTGAAGGTTTTCCATGCTAAATATTTACATGGATGGTTGTGGCCAATTGCATGCACTATCTTTCTTGTCTATATGTATTGTTCGAACAAGGAAAACCTTTAGCATTTGAGAGTTGCATGAGCCAAAAAAATTTACTTGGTCATTGAAAATTGGCACAAATCCATATCAACTTATTCATTGTTGACCGGCAAGCTTGTGAATTTCCTTCATAATACACTCAACTCTGTATTGTGTTCTCAGTTTGGCAATCACGATCTATTACTGCTACATCACCACTACCGTTTGCACCTTTTCCAACCACATACTGAGGCGGGAGAGACTGCTATTTTATGACATCTGCAAGCTTCGATTGGGGATCGAGAGACAAAGCTTCCAGCCAAACCGCGTGTTAATCATAAGGTCGGATGCTTTACTTCAAAATATGTATTAAAACAATGGGGTTGCCTTCACTGCCTGCTGCATTGTAGTGCGTTCGGGTACTAGGGTCAACCGCCAAGGGATTTTTTCATAAACATAGATAGATTTGAGAGAGGAGACCTGCGCCATTTTCGACAAATAGTGTCTATTTTTGTTTTTTAAGAATTTTCTCCTCGAGTGATACTATAACTCCAATCATTCGATTTTCTGAAGAATGTGAGAGTTTCCCTGTACATTTAGGTGTATCTGCTTGGGCCAGATCCAACGATCTGCATTCACTTCATTGATCAAAGTAGTGAAGAGGATAACATTGAAGAACAAATGCTAAAAGGTAATGAAATCCAGTTCACCGCTGGTTTGGAATCCACTTTCTGAATCTTTTTGGTCTATAAAAAATTTTATGATCTTTGGCATAAAACCTTGATTTTGCAAGTGTTAAACAAAATTGACATACATTTGTGAAAGGTTTTTTTAACTTCTAGTTCATCAAAGATAAGTTTTTTTAACTTCTAGTTCATCAAAGGTTTTTTATTTACATGAATACGAGGTTATTAAATAATGGATTAGTATAACAAGGAATTGTGATTTGTATAATGAGTGGATTCATGACAATACATTATGACATTGCATTACATCATGACATTACATTATGTCAATCTTTTTTAATATAATGTTGTTGGGGGATTTCGGGGGTTAGGGGGTGGGGTTTTAAGTTTTGTAAATGTAGCGTTGTTTGGGGGTTTAGGGGGTTAGGGGGTGGGGAGAGTTTAATTTTTTTTTAATGTAATGTAATAGGGGTTCAAAGGGTTAGGGATTTTTTTTTATATCCAGTTGTTCATCTGTAGAAAATATAGATTCTGATGGGGTGTCAGAATCCATGGATGAGTTTGAATAATTTAGCATGAAACATTTTAGATGTTTTTTATTAGTATGATGTTCGTAATTGAATATCAAAGATTTTTTGATAATTTATATGAATAATTTGTTCTTGTAGAGTCTAATATATGATTTCATTATGGATCATAGCATAATTTGTTTGATTTTAAATGTTTACAGTGGTGAAATTATTTATGAAATATTTGCTTTTGTTTAATATGCAAGTTTCAAAAAAGTTGTAATTTATCTCTTAAAGAAAAAATCTTTTTCCAATTTAGGCGTTGATTTCAAAGTTTTTGTGAACAACAGTATGGCATGTTTAGGCCATGGCTCTATTTTTAACCCCGGAAAAAAAAACGTGTATACTGGTATCAACACTTTTCTATTTGGGGGGTGTTTTTGGTGTTTTTTATGCAAAAAACATCGTTTTTATGGCTAGAGTTCTCATTCTTAGTATAAATTTCTTGTTTCATAGTATAAGTGGTTTTATACAATAAGATCAATTAAATTCCAACCCTTGGCTCGGGATAGTTTCCCATATTTATACATTCACAATTGTAACTTATACCCACTGATATCAAGCAGCAATGAAGATCTATGATCTTCAATCTGCCCCATTTATGATATCGTGTTATAGCTGTGGGCAAGATAGAAGTAGAAAATATAGAAAGATTGTTACTCTAGCTAGCAATGATATAACAGGATCAATCTAGAAGATGCTCCATCGGTTGTAGCTACCATCGAATAGCGGCACGTTGTTGCATCTGATTCTGTTGTAGCCACCCTTGTACAACTTGCGTGGAATAGTAACCTTTGACTATGTCCTTTGTATAGAGATGGACTAGGTGGCGATCAACTCAGCAATGAATTTCCATCTCTTTCTTGACTCATTCATCCTGCTACACTTGTATCCTTTACATCTTGAATTATCTTTATAAAATCACCATATCTTAGCATAATCCAAGATATAGAGCCCTGATTACAACAATCATAAGTATTAATAGGATAAGACAATAATTAACCATTTCTATATGGATTGAGGGATCAAGTGAAGGAAAACATATGTTTGGTGCATATAATGGAGTAAGATAAAGCAAAAAGGGATCATTTTTGGGCCCAACAGTTTTCATGTAACTTCATAACGCAAGTGTTAAAATAAGTTATAAAAGCTTCTAATGTTGCATGACCCATAAGAACCCAGTTTTAATGCATGGTTGGAATTCTATGCCTCGGGTAGGGATTCAACATGTGTCCTTTTAAAAAATGATGGAGGTGGGCTTCAACATGACATATAATGATGGTTATAGATCATATCGATGAACCATAAATTTTGTTGGATTCACAACATTAGGATAGCGCTAGGGGTGGCCCTCTTCTTTCTCTCCATGGACAAGGAATCTTGTTTTAAGTCAATTTTGGAAACTAGGGTTTTGCTTAGTAAGGGAATGTGAAATTTTTACACATAGGGGTCAACTTTGAAAATTTCTCAACCGTGAACATGTGGTTGGAATTAACACATGGAACCTCCCTAAACACTATTGGATGACCCACCAGAACCCATTTTTGATGGATGGTTTAAATTCTATGCCCAAGGTAGGGATTCAACAGGTTTCCCTGAAAGAATGACACAGTTGGGATTCAACGTGCCATAGAATGATGATCGTGGCTCAGATCGATGAACTATTGAATCTGTTGGTTTCAATACATCGGGATAGTGCTAGGATTGGCCATCTCCTCTTGATCCATGGAGAAGGTAACCTATTTTAGGTCAATTTTGGAAACTAGGGTTTTTCTCAATAAGGGAATGTGAATTTTTTATACATAGGGTTCAACTTTCCAAATTCATCGACGATGAATATGTGGCTAGAATTGTTGCATGGAACCTCCATAAACACACTTGGATGACCCACCATAACCCATTTTTAATGCACGGTTGGAATTCTATGCTATGGGTAGGGATCCAACTCGTGTCCCTGGAAGAATGATGGAGATGGAATTCAACATGGCTTAGAATAACAATCATGGCTCAAATTGATGAAAAATTGAATCCATTGGATTCAAGACATTGGGATAGTGCTATGGGTGGCCCTCGCCTCTAGGTCCATGGACAAGGGATCTTGTTTTAGGTCAATCTTGGAAACTAGGGTTTTGCTTAGTAAGGGAATGTGAAATTTTTCCACATAGGGGTCAACTTTGCAAATTCCTCGACCGTGAACATGTGGCTAGTGTTCCCACATGAAACTCCCTAAACACGCTTTTATGACCTAGTGGAACCCTGTTTTGATGCATAGCTAGAATTCTATGCCCCGAGTAGGGATTCAACAGGTGTCCCTGAAAGAATGATGGAGGAAGGATTCAACGTGCAGTAGAATGATGACTGTAGCTCGGATCAATGAATATTTGACTATGTTGGATTTAGGACATTGGGATATTTCTATGGGTATCCCTCTCCTATGTCTCCATTGACAAGGGATCTTGTTTTAGCTCAATTTTGGAAACTAGGGTTTTTCTCAGTAAGGAAATGTGAAATTTTTGCACATAGGGTTCAACTTTGCAAATTCATCGACCTTGAACATGTGGCTAGCATTCACACATGGAACCTCCATAAACATGACCCACTAGAACACATTTTTTATGCATGTTTGGAATTCTATGCCTGAGATAGGGATTCAACATGTGTCTCTAAAATAATGATGGAGGTGGGATTCAACATGCCATAAAATTATGAATATTCCTAGGGTAAACAAATTGTACACTCCATTGGATTTAGGACATCAGGATAGTGGTAGGGGTGTCACTCTCCTCTGGCTTCATGAACAAGGGATCTTGTTTTAGGTCAATTTTGGAAACTAGGGTTTTTCTCAGTAAGGGAATGTGAAATTTTTGCACATAGGGGTCAACTTTTCAAATTCCTTGACCATGAACATGTGGCTAGTGTTCCCACATGGAACCTCCCTAAACACACTTTCATGGCCCATTATAACCCATTTTTTTATGCATAGTTGGGATTCTATGCCTCGGGTAGGGATTCAACATGTGCCCTGAAAGAGTGATGGAGGTGGGATTCAACATGCCATAGAATGGTGATCGTGGCTCTGATCGATGAACCATCAAATTTGTTGGATTCAGGATATTCAGATAGTGCAATGGTTGTCCCTCTCCTCTGGCTCCATGGACAAGGGATCATGTTTTAGGTCAATTTTGGAAACTAGGTTTTTTTTCACAAAGGGAATGTGAAATTTTGGCACATAGGGGTCAAATTTGCAAATTCCTCAACAATGAACGTGTGTCTAGCATTCCCACATGGAACCTCCATAAACATGCTTGCATGGCCCAGTGAAACCCAATTTTGGTGCATGGTTGGAATTCTATGCCCTGGGTAGGGATTAAATGGGTGTCCTTGAAAGAATGATGACCATGGCTTAGATATCTATGTTTGATTAAGAGTTCCACATTGGATTTGCATAGAAGAAGGATACCTTATTAGTACATTTTTTTCCTTTTGTTCCTCTTATAATCGAATTGTTTTACTGTACTACTAGGAAACATTTTACACTAGAGAGTACAATAAATATAATTTAGAGAAATTTATAAAATAACGCTATGTGAATAATAGGGCCAATAAATTACACAAGAGTTTTATCACATTCATTATTAGTCACATTCATCACACAAAGGTATCCATCATGTAAAGGGACAAGTTAGAGCATGAAGGTGTTGCTCATACCCATTTTCCACACAATGCCTAGATCTAAGAACTATGTGTTCAAGTCTAAGTCAATCAAACACAAATTTGTGGAGTCAAGTTCGACACTTTTATTTTTGAAATAGGTAGAAAAATAACAATGATTTATACTACACAACTAATTAACAACTCGAGAATGGTCTTTTAAAATATTCAAGTCGTTTGTATTTATTTTTGGGGTATATTGTTAAAGTTTAGGGTTAGTTTATATTTAAGATAGATAAATAAATATAATTCAATACACAAACATAAATTTATAAAACAATATTTAGAATAGTACTTCTCCAATCAATTTAAATTGTAATAAAATCACATAATTTTCATCTCTTCCAAAGCTAGTCCTCAAGGTGATTCATCAAACGCCATGTACATTAACAAAAGGATAAAATAATGTGCAAGTGATACAAAAATAAAGAATCATTACCATTATTTTGAATCAACCTTATACTCGGATACTTTTAGGTTTGATGTGTATCCCATATATTCGTTAGATGAAAGACATCATGCCAAACACCAATTTCATTTATGTAGACCACATAGGTCCATCACTTAAGTGTGTCAACTTCGTCCATCCTTTAAATGTTTGTTAGGTTGTTATGTGGGTAAGGTGCTTTTGTATTCCACCTAGTTGGGTCAGTTTCTTCTGTGCGTTGGGTGTTTGTGTGTGTTAGGTATGTTACATTTTTTTGAATACAATTTAACATTGTATATGCAATTGGGTTTTGGTAAAAAACAATTTAAATGTACATTGCTGTCATTACGCAATATTGTAACTATGCATTGTTCTCAAATTTATAACTGATATCTCCATGCAATTCTAAAATCTATCTAAAATTGGGAATATTACAAATAGAAACATTATTGCCCACATATGTATGATCACACTTAAGACTAAACTATGAACATATCAAGATCCTTGATATGAAATATTTTTTATATCATGAAAGTAATAATACAAAAATAGAAGACATTTAGATGGCATGTCAGTGTACATGTATCAAAAGAAGCATTGATGTACATGCAAAAAAAAGTACATTTGTCCTAGACCATGCCCCTAAACTCTAACATCCTCTTGTACATAAAAGTACATATTTGTCTTTGAATAACACATCAAAAATCTAACTTTCTCTTCTTTTGTCCCGACTCTGAGGCCCGTTTCCTCTGTCCACGACCACTATGCATCTTTGGCGACTGCAAATCAATGAAAGTATTTATTGATTAGGTACATAAACTAATATTTTCCATCACTAACAAATTTTGGAAATTTAAAATACGAATAAATTCCACATAAAACAAACACTCACTACATCCATTCGAAGTATAGATTCCTCTAGTGTCCTCCTTCTTGCAGAAATTCTCTCTGCAATGATTCTCTGCAAACAAAAAAAACTATGTCAATTATTTCAGCAATTATCAACATCTACATGCATGAGAAAGTACTAAAAAATTAGGTAAATAATGAACATCTCACCAAAACAATTTGTTCTAGGGAATGACACTGGGTTTCTTTAGTAGAAAGAGGAGTCGTAAGTTGAACATCAATGTTGATCACATGCATTAATGGGCCAGGGTGTGGCTACATTCACCAAATGCTAAAATAGTTAGACATTTTTCATGTCCATACAAAATACAAACGAACTATACAAGTACAAATATTCAAGTAGATACATATGTATGACTTATCTCGATTGTAAATGCAGCATTGACTGCAGCATCAACAACCCTACTAATATTTGGCACAAATGACTCAACATCTTGATGTTGTAAACATGCAAAAATAGTATTAATAAAAAATAGTTGTGAAGTGAATTGAAAGCTAACCAACAACTTCTATTGGAAGTGTGAACATTAACATGGAATCAGTAGGTTCATTGTCATGGACACTCGCTCTTTTTAAGGAATAGGTTTGTCTGGTGTAGAAAACACGCTTATCTACGTTTGGACTACGGGGATATCTAAACCAAAGAGGTGGTGTAGGGATTTGTGATGATTTCTGCAGTCATAAAGTGTTACGATAGTTAGACATGGACATGAATTGATGGAATAATATGTACTGAAAAACTAACATGTTGTAATATACTTACCTCATCCTAGGACATATCTCCCCCATGGGAGAGACTGTTGCCGATAATTTCTTTCCCCTTTGCAGATCCAGATAGCACCTGCAAGTTTAAAAATTATAAATATTAGCAATCTATAAAGGATTGTACAGTAATAAAATTAAATAATTTTAACAAGATTCATTCATTAACCATGTACTTACATTCCTGAGGTAATCATAAAATGCACCTGGGGGGAATTCACTTAGATCAATGTCTTCAGCATCCTGTTCAAAATGGGGTTACTATAATTTCAAAAATTGTAAATATTAGACCATTTAACAAATTAATTGATGGGGTGGAGGTATATGTCAATTGGAATATCTATTCCTATCGTTGGGTCAGTTTTAAGGCATCCCCCAACCAGCGCCCTAGAACCCAATATGTCAAAATAAATGTCATGTATTCCAATCACAAACTCAACATAAATTTTCTGGAGAAGTACAGTGTTACTTCCTTGTTGTTGTGCAGGGGAATATCAAAAACCATATACCATTTGTCCATCCAATGGTCGCTAATGGGTTGACATATGCACCACTCAATCAAAATATGTAAGATGTTGCTCTTTGGAATGACATCCATCCCAGGCAATCTAAATAGTGTATATATATGCTTTTTCATTATTTTGAGCTTCTTAATTTCGTTGCACCTTAAACCATCAGCATATTCTTGTCTTTTTCTCTCCCTGTAGAATTCTATGCTATACAAAGCATCATTCGATCTACTGATCATATCCACTATGGTGAGCAATGACACTGCCAAGGAGCGACAGAGTTCATCTCCACCCATCTAGGAAGAACCAATCTATCTCAGATGACCAATAACTCTCAAAATATTTGCATTGTTTTCCTTAGTAGCCATTGCAATCATAGAAAGAAATAAAATATCATTAGAAAAATAAACAAATGGTATAATGATACCTCTAAGCAATGACAAGTGCAAAACTAATGTATGGAAAATACAAAAATAAACTATTTATAATTTTAATTTTAAAATTGATCTTGAATTTTACAGTAAAGAATAAACATTTAACATTTTTTCATATTAAATTTATGTTGTAAATTTGTATTAGTTCCAATTTTCAAATGCATGTACATAAAATTTCCTGTGTGCATATGTTGACTGGGAATCTCCTCCAGCTTATTTTAAGGCTTGGATTATGAAGTTTCATCGAAATTGTGAGGTGTTGACTAATTCCCTTGTCAGGCAAACTCCCAGATTGTTGGTAGAGGAAAGGGCTAAATACTAGAAGAGGTGGCAGAAGTTGTTACTGACAAATAAAATCCCGATATAGGCAAGGATTTTTATATATATGTAATTATTTGTTGTAGCGTGAATAATTTTGGACTCCAAAGTCCATTTATCATTTTTGTTTATATGTAATTTGGGTCATGTATGGATTCCACTTGATTTTATTTTAGTTGTATGCACTCTTTCTATATACCCACGAGAAACTTTGCATAATTGTGTATAGTGGATTTTATGGTTGCAAGGTTTCCACCTAATTCTATCATGTATGATAATATGCGATTGGCATGTAATCAAGAACATCAACCTCCCTATGTATCTTGATGTTCATAGAGCCTATTGTTGAACTCTGTTGTCTTGACCTTAATTAAAATGTACCCTTCAATCAACGGGGAGTATTTGTTAAGTAGAGGAAGCTTCTATACATTATTTTAATGACTAGATTAGGAAGTTTCATAAAAACTATAAGCTGTTTATTAATGTTCTTAGACAACCAACTTCGATATTTCAGATAGATGCAAGGTATTTACCATGTTTGTTTATGTATTTTAGCGAAGATATGAATTCTACTTGAATCTTTTTTAGTTTTATGAAACCTTGCAATATACTTGACAAACTTTGCATATTTGTGAATTTTGGTTTGGACTCACAAGGATGCTTGTGAATCATATGAAAATAGTGAAATTGGTTTGTTTTTTATTAGTAAATTCGGGTTTTGGCTTACATTGGTAATGTAAATTTCTTATGCAAACTTGCAATATACTTGACAAAATTTGCATATTTGTGGATTTTGGTATGGATTCACAAGGATGCTTCTGAATATGCATATGAAAATAGTGAAATTGATTGTTTTTTATGAGTAAATTGGGGTTTTGGTTTCCATTGGGTATGCAATTTTCTTATGCAACTTTACAATATACTTGAGAAACTTTGCATAATTGTTAATTTTGGTTTGGATTCACAATTATGCTTATGAATATACATCTGCAAATAGTCAAAATGATTTGGTTTTTATCATTAAATTGGGGTTTGGGTTTCCATTGGGCATATAGGTTTCTATATGGGCATACAAATTAAAAAAATGGTTACAATTCATATTAGGGCATACAAATTAATGAAAATAGGGAAATTAGCATGAGAGGATTTGGATTAAATACCTCACAAGGAAAATATTGATCCCTAAGGTGGATTTTGTTGGATTTTTATCACCCAAAACATGTTCACCCTAGCTCGTTCAGCTCTTCCCATACATGTTGTTGCGTGTGGTTGTGGACAAAATGACAGGCTCATCCTGTTTTAAGCATAAAACAAGTTTTACATAACATGAGCACTTTTTTGTACACTATAACACGTGCACGTTTTTGTACACTACAACATGTGCACGTTGTATTTAACTATCCTAATTGGAAACAAAGTTGGAAGGCTTGGGACTAGGATTGGCAGAGTCGGCATTGCTTGGGATGATTTCTGTTTTATGGATCTTGAATGATTGGCTTCACTCTACCATTGCATCTAATATCTCCCTCAACTTCGTGCACTCACCCTTAAATACATTTGTATTTATCTATCTATTTTTTATACAATAGAAAGAGACTTGATATGCATAACTAATATAAAAACTATTATATAAAAAGGTAAGAAGATAAATACCAAATTTAGACCTAAAAAATATAATATTTACTTTAAAGTTATAATGTAAAAAGAATTATCTTAACGATACTCAAATTTAGGTTTTTACATATTTATATTTACATAAATGATAAGTTCTATAAAATTAGATTTGCATAAATTGTGAGTTCTATGGAATTTAATTAGATAATAATTAATGTTTTAAATGAAAAATAATCACCCCTCAAACTATTCATTTTCAATAGTGCTTAATATAAGATGGATATTTATTATTTGTTAGCTAAATAACTATATAGTTTATTCAATTTAATAATTAAATCCTTCTTTTTATTAATATCCATAAGATATTATGTCTTAAACTCTTGTGAATCATATAAAAACTAAATGAATTAATAAATAGACAAGCTGAAAATTAAAATTAAAAAAAAAAATCTCTTCATTTTATTGCCATAAATACACGCAATCTAACATTAAAATAAAACCACTCTTCCTAATGTTGGATGCAACACACCGAATATTCTTAATTATTAAAGACTTTTAATTAGTATTATTATTATTATTGATATTTTGACTAAGTGGGGTCAAAATAAATGAAAAAGGATTTTTATTATTTAATAATGGGAAATAATGAGGAAAAAAGAAAATGAAATTGAAGTAGTAGTTAAAGAGTGTTTGTTGACCCACAAGGAGGAATGAAAAATTGAAAAAACTGTTGAATGAGAACTCAAGTGAAGCAAGAGGCATCTTCCCTAAAAATCAGGTCAAGAGTCGTTGTGGGGTAATAATGAGCAGGTGGCTCATAAATGACCAAGACCTAGGCAAAACACTATAAATATTAATCCCATCGAATACACTGGAGGAATTGATGAAGGGGAAATGATATAGCTTATGTAGAGTGAGTGAGCATTGATCAGTCTTTGTCCTTGTGGTTTAGTAAAATTCATGATTGTAAGTAAAACCAAGCATAAGACAAAATAAGAAATAATGATTTATACCTGAGGTCTTCACGCTTGTCTGTGTGAAAGATAAGGATTCAAATGTAAAATAAAGGGAAAGAATAGGGAAAAAGGGTAAAAAAAAGTAGAGAAAAAAGGGGTAATTTCAGGACCCAACATCTCCCCCCAGCTATTTGATTGTATGTCCTCATGCAACAATTCAAACTAGTTTGAATATGAATCGGACTCAAGAATTTTTCTATGAAAATTTGTGAGGTTGAATGAAGATTCTGGTATCTTCCCTTGTTGCAAAAATCCATTACTCATGATCAAAGCACCCCAGCAATCTCTTTCGACTTTCTTTTTCATCTTGTAAGTGCCATTGTAGTTCCTATCTGGCCACCATATAAGAGGAAATATAAACTTCAAACCTAGCCAGCTTAGACCATAAGACTCCATATATTTGGCATAACCAGGCACTCTAATCAAGGAATATTTGAAGTTTTCAAAGCAAAACGGGTCCTCTACCCTTAAGGATATGGGATAAAAATCCCATCGTTAGCTTCTCCCTTACATGACAATGTCCTACTGTCGAGATATAAAAACAACACAAGTGGAGATGACTTTCTGTTGACATACAACTAATTTATTGAATTTCTCTGGAGATGAAAGATATTTCTTGTTCCTAGCAATCATAGGGACGAGCTCTAGGCTCACCATGAATCCACAGGGTGGAGTTGTACTCATTTCTCTAAATGGTTTGTGAGGAACTCCACCAATGCACCTAATTGGTGACAAAGGAGGTGAATAATCTTAAATGAATATCCCCAATATAGGGAATTGGATTAGCTTGAGTATCCACTAAACATTCTGTCTCATGCAAGTATAACTCACATAACAAATTCTTCTCAGAAAATTCACTCTGGGTGAAAGTTTCCATGAACTAAGAAGGTGTTGCAACCTGCAAAGGTCTCCCTTTTTTAAAGCTTTAATCTTGAACATAGTCATATGTATAAAAATGAATACAAGATATGATGGGGAGGGGGGTCTGCAGCTCAATATTTCATGAGTTAAGGTGATCATTTGTTCTTTTTCTTTCTCCATAGATTCATATTTCCTTAACTCCTTTAATTTCTCCTTCATCTTCTCCCATTGAATCTTCTGAAAGAAGTTTTCTTTGGCCCATTTTTCCCTTAAATCTCGAATAATATTTCTATGCTCAATAAGGGAAATCATTCCTTCATCAAATTGACTTACATGATGCTTCCACTTACTTACCTCAAGCTTTAATGATGACATTTCTTCTACTAATTCTTGATTATTCTTATTTGTGGAAGGCTCCTGAAATTCTGCAACCTCCACCTGTGTTGCTTCTTCTTTTGTTTGAACACTTACAGTATGGGATACATTTTGGACTGTTGCTTGCTAAGTTTGTACACTTATAGTTGGGGCTTCTATATCCTGAATTTCAGCAGTTCCAGTTTGAACTTCTACCTCCTGAGTTTCAATAGTTTCAATTGGAATTGTTGTTTCAACAAGTGTTTCTAGAAACACTTGTTCTTGTGTAACAATGTTTAATTCCTTTAATTATAACATAGAATCTTCAAAAACATTATTGAAGGACATTGGTTCTTGTGTTTCAATGTCCTATTCTGTCTCCATATCTTTGGGTTGCTGCAATCTCTCATGCAGTGACTCTGCATCATTCGATTGTTTCTCCTGGTCTGGAAGTGAATTGAATTCTCCAAAACTACTTTCAGAAGGGAGAAATTCAATATTTACTGAGTGTTGAGGATGCAATACCTAATTTTCCTTTAATTTTTGCTTAGAAATTAAATCCACTTCCAACATTGATTCCACATTATGTGTTTCATCCCATCTCTAACCTGAATGTGTCAGTTTCCATGCTACTATCTCCACCTTCTCAACCTTATAACTTGACAATTTGAATAAAACTCCACATTTGGGACATAGCAACTCTTCTTTCTCTTGGCTGGAAAGTGGGTTTTTGAACTTACTAGCAGCTTCTTCCAAGGTTTCTAGGCCTTGTGTTTCTTGATTTTTACTCACTTCCTTCCACTTTTACAGTTCTTCTCTAAGTACTCGCATATCCTCCAACAATTCATTTTCATACTACAAAATTTATAACTAGGGATGGCCTTCGGTAGGTTCTTGTGTAATAGTGGCTTCCATAGGTAAATTCCCACTGGTTCTTTTGTTTTAGTGGGTAACCTAGGTCTTAAAGTGGTAATTTAAATACTTGCCACTTATGCTTCCCAAGAATCCCTAGTTCTTATTTTCCTTGATGATTATCCCTGGTCTTTAGTAGGTTCTTGTGTAATAGTGTCTTCCATCGGTAAATTTCCCCCTAGTTCTTGTGTTTTAGTGAGTAAAATAGGAACTCCAATGCTCACCAATTATGTCATCCAAGAAGCCCTGGTTCTTCTTCTCTTCGTGCAACACCCCATTTTTTACCATGTTTGCATTAAAAATATATATGTTGTATATACTGTAATTAATCATGGTGTGGAGCTAAAGGAAGAAAACCCACCATCGAAATAGCATTTTATGTTTCTGTGACAAAAAATTGTTCTCGATGGTATTTCATGCTAGCCAGTAACATTATAGTTTTGGTCATCATGTACGTATGCAGTTTAATTAAAATATCCACAACCAGCTATGTCAATGCAACAAATAATGAGATGGGGGCATGATTTCCTAAGGATAAGGCGGGGGGATTTAACCTCTGATCCAATGGGGAAAAGCAAAATGTGAATGGGAAAACCCATCAAGTTGTCAAATGCCTTTCTTGTCTTACTCACTCACCCAATCATTTAATTCGGCCAGAAATTGGTTGAGGTAGTTATTGCATGGGGATGAGAAAAGTATGGCAGCGAAATTCGAATCGAAGAAGCCATCAGATTTTGTAAAACGTGTTTCTCAATTATGGACTAGGTAAATGCACAAAAATGTTGTACATTCCCTCATGCACCAATGTTTTTTTCTTCCCCACATTTTTGGAGCTGTTGGGAATTCCCCATGGACATTTTTGCAGTGTTATTCATTTTTCCCATGAATGGGAATTGGTTTTGTTGACATTCAGTGGCTGGGATCTCTGCTGGTTGTTTTTTTGCAATTTCCACATTCCCATGGTTGGGAATTTCATGTTTTCTGTGTTTCACAGCCAATGGGGGACAAATCCACAAATTTAGGGACTTAGGAAGCTAGGTTTTCCCACATGAATCCATAGAATGATTCTGGAAATCTAATTTCTATAAGGGGGTTTTTTTACTTAATTGTCATTTTCTATTTTTGCATCCATGACATTTTTCATCAATCCTAGAACTTGCATTGTTGTATATGCCTATTTTATTTTTGTATGAATTGATTTGGGAGTGGAAATGGGGTTTGAGCTAGCTTGATAAACCTAGTGTGAGAAGGAGCCGCATAGATAGATCAAGTGGGTTGGTTTTTTTCTTTTCACACCCTGAAGAGAACTAAATGGGAAAGCATAGCCTGAGGGAATGTATAGCAGAGAAGGGGATGCTTCCTTCTGTTGGGTGTGTAGATGTTTTAGAAGTCGGGATAGATTTGGTGCAGGTGTCTATAGCTCTGTGGATGAGATCACTAGCTTAGAAGTCAACCTTTCTATCTCCTTTGCATCTTAATAAACCCAATTTTGTTGGCTTGGCTAAGTTTTTGTTGTATGCTTGGCTATGTGTGAGTCTGCTAGTGTTCCCTTATTCCTTGTGGGAATCATGCCCAGCTTGAGGGTGGCAATGTTGCTGAGAGATTGAAGAGCACACTAGCCTATGTTTGGGTGGAACGTTGCAATGACATAGTTGGTTGTGGGATGAGCTTCTTTCAAAGAAAAGTATTTTTGTGTTAATACCTGCATTTGGATCTGCTTGATAAAATATGATGAACATGTTTAATGTGTTGAATGGATGAATTGATTCCGTTGTATAATTGCAATTGTATGCATCTGTGTGTGTTTAAGTTCAATGCATTTTTATATTTACGTAAATGGGGCTAGTTTCCTGGATTAGATCACATAATGGTTGCATTCCCTCTTGGGTAGACAGGAGGGGATGTGACACCTGAATGATTCTCCTTTGATACTCGATCTTTTTCTCTTCCTTTGTGGTGTAATAAAGGCATATACTTATCCATTTTCTTCTAATGGTTCCTCCTCCTCAATAATGAATCCTCTTATCTCCGAGGAAGATATAATATCAACAATTTGAGGTCTTCTTTCACCAGTTTCTGCAACTTATCCTTCTTCTACTGCCACATCCACATCTCTAGCTTCTGTTGTCACTGCTTCTGCAATTGTTTCCACTTCTATTTCTCCTAGTGTTGCTCCCTTAGTTTCTAATTACATAACTTCTTCTATTATCACCCTCTCTCAAACCATTTCCTCCATGAGATTTGTTATTACTGCAACTCCCCCCTGAATCTTCTTCTTGCTTATCCTCACCTTCTCCCAATTACTCACCCCTCCCCTTAGCTAAACTGGAGGGGCTCTATTCAACTTCTCTATCCCCAATGTGCCCACTACAAGTTCCTGATGTACTCCAAATCCAACAAATTCTTCCCATGTTAATTTATTTTGTGCCAAGGATATTTGCACCAATAATTTAATCAACACATGGTTTTTTATAGAAGAGTGTGGGTATCTGTATGTCTTAACATAATGTGCCATGTTTTGTAGAGTGTGTTTAAGATAAAATGGCATATTTATAAATCTATCATGGTGTAAGTGAGATAGTAGGAAAAAATCGTAAATGTACACAACTTTATGTCTCCCTTCACATATAATGTACCCTTTTAGTAAGATAGTGACTTGGTCCCAGGGTATTGCTAATGTCTCGAGCACTATTCCTCTAGATCTTTGTTGCACCTTCTCCCTTGCTACTAGAAAATATTTGAACGATGTCAAATTGTGCCTCTTCCGAAAGAACCAATGATTTCCAATCTGAGGAATTAATGTAGCTCCTGCTATAGCCTGTTATGATCCATCTATTCTCAACCCTCTAATATCTGAGTGTTCCCCAGTTAAGTTCATAGCAAAATGGAGTGTTGTTTCTTCATGGAAACCATTCAATATTTGAAAGTAGTCAATCCATATAGCTTCATGAAAAATGGTGAAGACCTCTTTGTTTACATGCAAAGCATCTAAATTAATTGGTTCATACCTGACAAGAGGACCCATAGTGTGTCTCCTTGACTTGTTGTGATAGTGGATGTAGTAGCTAGGAGAATCAGTCATTCAAGTTGCAACAATTGAACACTGTAACTAGATAGCAAAGGTTCATCTAGGTATTTTGAAAATTTGGTGAAACTAAAAACAAGATATCTTAACAGATTACTGGAGATAGGACAATGGTTGTTTAGAAGTTCAGGTGGAATAATTTCGAAAACTAACTGGCTAGAGTCGACTTTCAGGGATTGAAAAGGTATAATCATTACTACTATATCATTTCACACTTGATTATACTCGTAATCAAAATTCATACTTGATCATTGCCACTCAAGTCGTCACTTCCCGATATGATTTCCTTTTAATGTCGAATAATCACAATGGATATAATTACGCATGCACAATTTCAAAATAGATCGGCCATCAAGAACTAAATCGGTTGAGCACATTCGTGTTAGCATTGATTTCCTAAGCGCATGGAGGGAATATAGTGAATCTCATTATGACACAATAATATTTAGTTGGAAATCCATCCGATATGTGGTGGAATTTCAGTGAGATTTTCAACACAAATACTTGCAAAGTTACAGCAGAAGTTGGCATAAAAATAGCAGAGTTGCAGTGCGAAATGGAAAAATATGATGGAAAAAGTAGCAGAGTTGCAGCGAAAAATGGTCTAGTTTAGCAGGAAAATAATGGAGTTGCAGTGGAGATTGGCCAAAAATAGAAAAAAAATTAGCGGATTTGTAGTGGAAATTGGTAAAACATAGCACAAAATTAGCGAAGTTGCAGTAGAAATTAGCCAAAAATAGAAGAAAAATTAGCGGAGTTGCAACAAAAATTGGCCAAAAATAGCAGAAAATGTAGCAGAGTTGCAGCGAAAATTTCCCAAAAATAGCAGATTTGTAGTGGGTAAAATTAAGCATTTGATATAGTTTTCGCTAAGAAAAACTTGGCAGAGCTTGATAAAAATATGGGAGAATTATAAATTTTCTGTTATAGGTCTACAATCTTGTTCACTTACTCTTTCGAGGAGTAATATCAAATGAAGAAGGATCATTTAGAATTATGCAATCATTTGGCTTGTTGTAACTACTTCTTTCTCTTGAACCTTTCTGCAAATTCCTATTCACAATTCTAAAAAAACACCCGATGATAGCTTAAAAAGAAGAAGAAAAAAAAACAAACAACAGAAATCAAACAATTTTTACTTATATACAATTATATGTGGAATTTGCAACAGACTTAAAAATTTTCAGAAATAGGGGAAAAACCCTGCTTTTGTACCAATTAAAATTCCAGATCAACTGCAAACTGAGAGATAAATGCATCCTTCAATATAGGATTATGGTAAAGACATAATCAATGACTATTTGCAAACAAAGGTGTTTGATTTTCATCAATGGTGGTCAAACGAACGATCCCATTGTTAAATACCTTATTTATTCTATAGGGTCCTAGCCACTTCGTGGGTAGCTTTCCTTTAAAATACCTTCTAAACCATGAATCATATAGCAAATCCCAGTCTCCTTCACAAAATATCTTCTTCTTTATAAACCTATCATCCCATTTCGAGCAATGTTGTTGAATTAATGTTGTATGATGTACAACATCAGTGTGCTTTTCATCTAGTTCATTTAGTTGATTCAATTGATTCTTCTCGGCCTCCATTAAGTCCAGGTTTTCCTATGGGGTTGTTCTCAAGGTTTTGATTTTGAACTCAATATGGAAAACAACACTATTTACGTACACCAATTCATATGGGGAGAAGCTTGTAGTGTTGTGCCATGTAATATGACAGGACACGATGCTTTTGGAATCCTTTCAGCCTAATCATTATGATAACCCTTCAATGTTTTTGTAAGGGTTGAATTGATCACCTTGTTTGTGATTTCCACCTATCCATTGGCCCGTGGAAGATATGGAGACGTTACTCAATGCTGAATTTGATACTTCTGAAACAAGGCCTCCATTTTACATGACACAAACTGTGGTAACCATTTATTACAATCTCTCTGGGTACTCCAAAGTAGGTCAATATATCTACATATAAAAAATCTATTACACCTTGATCATTGGTTTTTACCAAAGCCACAACTTCCACCCAATTATTCATATAATCAATGAAAACCAAAATGTAAACCTTCTGTTTTAATGGAGGGTTGATAGGCCCTACAAAGTCGAGCATCCATCTATCAAAGGGTTCAACCACTAACTATGGCTAAAGCAACATTTCATCCAACCTATTTGATTGGCCCATTCTCTAGAAGTTGTCACAGGTCTTAACATACTTACTCGCATCCTAAAACATAGTTGAAAAAAAATATCCCTTCCTCAATGATTTATGGCCAGTTCTTTCATCAGCAAAATGTCCCCCATGGGGATCATCATGGAAGGCCTTCAAAATGTTGTGGGTCTCATCCTCCCTCACACACTGCCTGATTTCCAAATTAGGGCTTGTGTAGAAGAGGTGGACATCGATCCATTAGTACCTCACACTTTGTTGTATTATTGTTGGGCTTACGAAAGACCCATGTTCTATACTTTTATCTTTGCACCAACAAAACACCCACAGTGTTGGCCCTTTCGGCAACAACCTGCGAACAGGTTGCAGTCTCACCCGAAACAGCTATGGGGTGCCGCAGAATCAGGTTTCTGCAAGCAGAAGAGGGATATTATTGTACCTTTAGCCTTTAACAAATAATAATCATACAATATAGATATTCGACATTCATTTATATAGCTTCGCAGATAGATAAACAAATAGTGTCTTTCTTAACCCTTAACTGGGAATTCACAGCGAAGTTAGTAATTAGCAGTGATATTACTTATCAGTTATCTACTTTATCAATGCATAAAAGAACATAAAAGACACAACACAAGATATAACATGGTTCACCCCCAGTGTAGGGGCTACGTCCACAGAACTGTGTTTTATTCAACTCTTTACAAAAACCACAATTCTGATCTGCGCACTTAGCTGCAGATCCCTTCAATTCCTCAAAGTTGCGCACTCAGCTACAGATCATCTTAATCACCCAAAACCCTCTATGCACAGAGCTTCAGAGGTCGTCCACGCACATAGCTGGGACTTAACCTTTCTTACAAAACTAGCCTTAGCTTCGCATCAATTCATCTTACATCAAAAGCCTAACCTGACTCATTTACAAGAGTGCTTATTTATACAGTGCACTTATTACAAAACCATGGGCTTAAACCATGGGTTAATTACAAAAAGAGGGATTTGACTCAACCCCGACACCCCTAAGACTATTTTGAGGTGCAACTCCGCTTACAAGCTTCCACAAAAACCACGGAGTTACCAAAGTTAAGGACCATTGAGGTGCACACCCCAACAGGCCCCTACGACTCACCAGTGTCCCGTCCCGAGACAATCTGCTACTTCTCTGGAGGGAGAACTTTGCTAGCAAAGACAGTGAACTGCTTGTTGAGGTCACACATGATATTGTCGGCTACTTGCTCCTTTTCCACCAACTCCTGTAACGTTGCTGTTGATGCTTCGCTGGCCTTTTCCTGTGCAAATGCATCGTACTCCTTCAAAATTTTAAGTTGGTTGTCCGTAGCAGTACTTCACTCCAGGCCTCATTGACAAGGGACTGCATATAATTTTCCAGCAGTGTTGCTTTCATTATGTATGACTCAATTTCCTACTGGAGTTCCTTGCTTTGCTTTACCTTGAGCATTTTCTGCATCAGAGGCAAAGTCTTAATTTCCACTTTCACTACATCCAACTCTGTCTATCATTGCTTGATTGTTTCTTGTAGATGTTCTACTTCTGGATGTTCCTACAGTTTTGTCCACGCGTCGACACTTTCCTCTAGCAGTTTGGCTGCGCTGCCCACAAGATCGAAGATCTTTGTTACTGAATCCTGAATATCTCTGCGACACTGCTCCCTGACCTCTGGTGGGCTCTCCGGCGTGATGCAGAGTTGAAGCTCTGCAATCTGAGCCTCATGTTCTGCTTTGAGCTTCTCTATTTCACTACGGGACTGCTGTGCGTAGTATTTGAGCTTAGCTATCCTTTGCTCTGGCTCTTCCTCCAGCTGTACGTTGAAGTTAGGGAGACTTCGACGTGCCTCATCCAAAACTCGCACCAGTGTATCCTGCTTACGTTCTGCATCCCTCTTCCTCTGCTTCGCTTTATCAAACTGCGTTGCGAGGCTCACATTCTGCTTCATGGTATTTTCCAACTACATTTGTGAGTAGTGGTCTAGTGCTTGGATTTCCTTCATGATTGCAAATTGACAGAGATGTAGCTCCATCATGGACATCTTAATTTAATCTATTCCAATTGTCATGCTCATCTACGAGCGGGATGCTGTGTCAGTTATAGTGAGGGCTGCACTTGACACTTGGCCTTTGTTATCTCTGGCTAGTCATTGTCTTATGTCTAGCTGCGCGCTTACTGGGGTACTACTTGCTGCAGTGCCAGTCGCTGATTTTTCTACTAACTCCTTGAGCTCTAAAATTCGTTGTGCTACGCCGGTGATGGCAGTAAGATGCGTAGCTACAAACTCTAACCATTTCTTGGTGAGAGATTCTATGGACTTTGAGAGAGCCTGATCAAGCTCCTCACTTGTCAGGCCAGGCTCTTTGTCGATATTCTTGTCCTTCGACGCCTTCATTTTCTTTCGGTGCTGAGTTTTGGTCACTTCCTCTGCCTCTAGCGACTAGCGCTTATCTGGCCAATTAGGGTATGAGATAGTTTTGATCGAGTCTTCTTCTTCTTCTTCATTTCCACCATCTCCACCCTGATCGCTTTCACTCTACTGCGACTCAGTTTGTTCTTCACTGTCCTCTGGGGGGTCTTGTTGCTGCGTCTGACTAGGGCCTGGAATGTCGGATTTTGTCCCTGCGTCCTTCAACCATTCCGTCGGCCACTGCCAAACTACCACAAGGATGTCATCTTTGGTCACTATGTATGGTAACTTAAACCATTGATTCTTTTTATCGACGTGAGCTTGGATGAAGAGATGATGTATTTCATCCCTGAAGTTGGTTGCTCCGTCATACTGAGAGAATAGCTCATTAGTGAGCCACGTTGTTTGCAGGATCTCATAGGATATGCTCATGGCATAAAAGGTGAACATAGTGTTTGTCATCTGCTGGGATGCTTTGTCCTGCAACACCTAGAGAGATGTGTACCTTGCTGCACCTGGCATGCTTGGAGGCACATCAATAAACTGCGCCTCAGTGGGTTCTTTCCAACCTATCAGTGCAATAAGAATCATCAGCCATGAGTAGTGAAAGGGTCTACCTTTTTCTTGCATGTCACGGGCATATTCAAGGAATTCCTTAGCAATGTATGCTACCCAGTTGTAGCTGTATCCTTCCGCACAGTTCGCAGCAATACGGACAATCGAGGTAGGTACTTCATTTGGTCAACACTTCCTCATTAATTTGTAGGCTAAGAGCTCCGCTGCAAATCAAATGTTTTGATGTTGAATGGCCAAGGTTTGATACCCTCATTTCCCTTTCATCAGCCTGAAGCGTTCCTTCATGCTATGTGCTAGCTTCGCATCGTCATGTTTTCCCATAAACTCAATGCTAGGGTCAGGCCCCTCCTTCGGTAGGCCCGTAATCCGGTGAATGAGTTCTCCATTGATAATGATTTTCTGGTTTCCTATCCATAGGTTCCCATCCTGTACCAATTCCAGTAGTTTCTTGAGCACCACAGTCACCTGCGTACTGCAACCAAAGTGGGGAACATCCAGCATCTTCAACAGACCGGCTTTATACAAGCCAGCAGCCCACTGTTTCACTTCTAGTAATGTCGCTCTAGTCTCGAGTTATTTGACGAAGTGCAAGTATGTTCCTAGTGCAAACTATGGAAACTTCCCACGATCATTCATATCGTGGTCTGCATACTTAAGCCGGTCTATTTTCCCTGTCATGGTTCCGACCAGCTGCACACCCGGTGGCAGTGAAGGGGTGCGTAATGTGAAATTATTTATCTGCCGAGGCATCTGAACTTTTGGTCGAACATGATGGAGATATGTTGGGCATGGCGGGGCTATGTTCTCATCCTGTTTAGGTGGGATCTCTGCTGAACCAGACAGATTCATCTCAAGATCCTCCGGTCTTTTCCCTATTTACTTGTGCTTGTCTTCGTTTCGCTTAGAGCGTACTTCGGGTTTGAACTTTTTCCTGGCAGACCGTGTCTGCATCAGCTGAGTTGGTGCTGGGGGAATTTCTTCAGGAGATGGAGATGCAAGCGGGGTGACCATAAGGTTCTGCAGACCCCTCTGCTCAAATTCTTGCAACAATTCCTGGACTTCATGCTCAATAGACATGGACTTTACTGTAGAACTCAAAAAAATACATAATGCTGGGGTCGGAGGCCTAGGTGTCTCCTTATAGAATCCAATGACCAAGTTCTGCAATAACTGTGCATTAAAGACACCAAATATGGTAGATTTTGTCCAAACAGTGCTATATTTCCCACAAATATTGTCATTATAAGTAGTTAATGAAGTTAACGTACCGGCGCCGCCAATTTTGATTTTGTTCAACAGTCAGATTTTAATCTTCGACACATCTTTCCTCCTTCGGCACACCTAATAGTTCTGGCTGCTCCACAATAAGGACATTCAATACTTGCTGACCCTAACTTCGACAGAGCTTCGAACTTCAACCCACAATAGAATGTCCTCCATAGCCTCCATGATTCCTTTCTTTTCTGAGAATTTTGTCGAAAATAAATCTTGATACTCATGGAGAAGTTGGGTCACCTTGCTCGCAATTTCTCCATCCCAATAATATCCAATGGTAGCATACTTGGGTTGTTCTTCTGAGAAAATGTTTACTGTCCTTATATTCAATGGCGGAGTCACTTCAGGTGCTTCGATTGTTGGTCCGTGTACTTCGCAGTGTCCTTCTGACTCAGGAATATCCATGTTGCACAGTTCATCATCCTCGTCAATTGCGAGGTTATAACATTCTACTACATTAGCTTCTTGTGCCTTCCAATCAGGTTGGTACTCTGCTATTTCTTTATCATCAAATATTTAGTATGGATCAACCTAACAGCTGTGTCCAAAGCAGGACAAACCTCATTAATGGAAAATTTCAGCACAAAACTATCAACAAGACTATCCCAACTTACAGTACCATGGTGAAGCTCGACTTCTGCATACCAGTTCTTTGCTATAGGTTCCAGAGTATGCACAAACCTATGTACGCACTCTTCACGAGGTACACGCTTCCAGGCTTCGTAGCATTGCTCCAAATGTTCCTGAGGGCTAGTCTTACCATTAAACCTGCTTCACACCTCCTGAGGTTGATCCATGAATCTCAGGAAAAGGGACTTCTGGCACGCTTCCCAACTATGAATGTACTTTTTATGACCATTCCACCATCTGGCTGCTGTGGCTCTGAATGCTGAATCTAGAATCTCCATTTTCTGGGGATCTGGTGCTTGTTCTGAGAACTATACAATAAAATTTGTTGGGTCTGTCAAGCCATCAAAGGTAGGCAAGTCTCTTTTCTGTGAACCAAGCCATCTGAGAGACTTGGTAATTCTAGAACATCAATGTCCATGTAGTTCATAGAGTCTATTCTGCCAATTCTCTAGACCGTCATCTAAATCAGTCATGCAGGAGTTGTCAACATAATATTCTTCCTTAGCTGTGATGTTGTATATATGATCCAAAACATCCTGATCTTCATCTCTGAGTGGTTCGGTGTACCTTTCTCCTTGAGAAGGGTCCAATGGTACTATGACTCTCAAACCATTCCCTTCGAAAGTCATTTGTCTCTTCTTAAGGTTAATGACTGTAGCATTGTCTATTTCCCACTCAATTCCTAGCAAGGCTAGGTAGGGGTTGCTATCATCAATTATCTCAATGACTTCAAAGTCTGTCGAGGTATTGACCCCATCAATGTCTACTGGGACACTAGGGAATCTTCCTAGGGGCACAATCTTCTATAGATTGGCTAATCTTAACTGTATAGGGGACCAATCAAGGGTAGGTTTTCCCATTTGTTCCCATGTTTTCTTAGTTAGGATATTTACTTCTGATCCTAGGTCCAGAATGACATCAGTCATGTCATACTCTCCTATCTGAGCATGCAATCTCATTTCTCTTCCAGTTCTTCTAACTCTATTAACAGTTTTTTCCTTACCCAAGCTTCGTTGAGGTTCGCAAGAAGCAATAACTTTTTGTAACTCATTTAAAGCAGTCTGATTTCTTAAGAGCTTCATACAACTCTGTAGAAAGGATGACAGGGTACTTACTTTTTCTGTCGAAGCTTCTTGGGGCTGTGCCTGCTCCTGATGTTGTTGCACAGGTGCTACTAATGTGCTTAGGTCAACAAAGTCTTTTTTGGCTTCCATAAAGGTCTCTTTTTCTCTTCCCACGTCAAATGCTGGAACTTTCTCTGGGGTCTTACGGACCCAAGCCTTGACAGGTTGTTTTTCCTTAGGCTGTACTTGCATCGTCGCTCCACTCCTAGTAACAACATTAATGGCTGGGACAGGTCTTTGCTCCACAGAAATCATCTGAATATTCTAAGTGGGAGCGCTATTTCTTTCTTCTATTTTAGCTATCAATTGTGGGCATTGCTCAATGACATGATCTACTGCTCTGTAATATCAACATGTCATAGTTGGGCTCCGACAATCGTGAGCTACATGTCCTGCCTGATTACAGTTATAGCAAACAACCTAGCCTCAACCTCGTCCGGCCATACCACCACGACCATGACCTCCAAAATTACCTCGACCTCCATGGTAACCATATCCATCATTGCCTTGCACGTCATTTTGTACCCTATAAGCATCATAGGTACGCTCTCTCATGAGGTCAAAACTGCGACACTCCTCTTCGTTGTGTCCCACTAACTTATAGAACTTGCAATAAGGATTCTTAGGTACCTGGACATATCATTGTAGTAGATAGCAGTCCTTAGGTCGATGCTGACCAGTTGTCCTACAGATCTCACAATATAGAACACTAGGGTTGAATGGGTTTGGCGCACCAGAATTCACGTAATTTCTTACCGCAAAACATTGTTCCTTGTCGTGACCCTCTGTCCAACATCGTGTACTCCAAACCTCTTCGCGAATATACTTCCCCTTCTTCATGTCATGAAGATCCAAAGCCATTTCTGCCAACTGTGCTTGTATTTGGGATATACCGGAATTATTTTCGATGGGAGTTGTTTCCAGTTTCATGGCAATCTCCAAAGCCTCTTGCTGATCAACAACCTTATGTTGCATGAGTGGAGCCTTGATATGCGGTAACAAAGTGGCAATGAACCATTCTTTATGCTGCATTGTTCCAATGGTGAAACTAACTTGATCTAGCAGAAATTTGAACCTCTGGTCAAAGTCCCAAACTGATTCTCCTCGCCTCTGCTGGATCTCTTTTAGCTCAGTGATACACTGTGACTCTGACTTAGGCTTCTTGAACTCTTTTATCATTGCTGCTTTAATATCATCTAATGCATGGTTCTGAGTACTAGAAAACTTCATGAACCAGGTCAAAGCCCAGTCTCTAAAAGAAGTGACGAGCTGCGCTCTTCTTATATCTTGATCCATAATGTTCTTAGTAGTCCACACCGCTTCACATAAAAACCAAAACTGTTCTAGATCCTCTGATCTAGTTCCTCTAAATACTGGTAGTTTGATGTCATCATTCATGTGGGCCATCACGGATCTAGGGGGGAGGGAGGGGGACTCGTAGTAGGCGGGGGGGAACTTACTGGGGTAGACTGACCTGTGACATGAATACTCAGGCTAGGGTTACTTTCAGACTACGACGGGTTCTCAGGGATAACAGATCTTTGCGACGGGGTTACCGGACATATTCAAACAGAAGGGGTTTCTTTGGGCTCTGAGTCGGTTGGACTTACGGGGGTATACTTGGTAGTCTGACCTAGGGTATAGGATCCAAAATTTCTCTTGTACCTTTTTCCACTTCGCAGAAAACCACTTTTCTCTTCGAAGACACTTTCACTTGCAAACATAGGTTAGTACCACTAAATCTAACAGTCTAATTCAATGAGCAATATACCTTTTTCAGCCAATAGCTTTTTAATTCTCAAACTAAAGGAATTCAAGTACTTACCCCTTGGTCCTTTGAAAAACTATCGTTCGGCTTCGCTGAAGGAAGTACTTGTGTCGATGGCGAACTCCGTCACAAATGCTTCAAGGTTTCGCGTCGTCCAGAAATCAACAGCTCGGGATATCTCGTTGTTCACCCTTTTCAATATATTAATTCTTGCGGGGGTCCAATCAGGAAACTGGCCTTCTTCGAAGTTTGTCTTTCTCTCTGTCAACCTGGATAACCACTGGTGCAACTCTAAGTGGATACTACCAAAGAAAATTTCATAAACATCAGAAAAAACATACCTTTGTAAAAATTCGTCTGAACTACGATGTGGATCTTTGTTTTCTTGTTCAGCAAATTTCAGATAAGTCTCTTCAATCCAATCTCTGATTTCTTTCACTGAGGGTCTCCAAAACATAGCCCTCCAGGTACGACGTAAATCCCTCTTGAGCAGATACTAAGTTCAACCGGTAATGGAACCAATTTGTTGGGCTTAAGGCAGACCCGGGTTCTATACTTTTATCTTCGCACCAACAAAATACCCACAGTGTTGGCCCTTTCGGCAACAACCTGCGAACAGGTTGCAGTCTCACCCGAAACAGCTATGGGGTGCCGTAGAATCAGGTTTCTGCTAGCAGAAGAGGGATATTACTGTACCTTTAGCTTTTAACAAATAATAATCATACAATATAGAGCTTCGACATTCACTTATATAGCTTTGCAGATAGATAAACAAACAATGTCTTGCTTAACCCTTAACTGGGAATTCATAGCAAAGTTAGTAATTAGCAGTGATCTTACTTATCAGTTATCTACTTTATCAATGCATAAAAGAACATAATAGACACAACACAAAATAACCACAACACAAGATATAACGTGGTTCACCCCCAGTGTAGGGGCTACGCCCACAGAACTGTGTTTTATTCAACTCTTTACAAAAACCATAGTTCGGATCTACGCACTCAGCTGTAGATCCCTTCAATTTCTCAAAGTTGTGCACTCAGCTACAGATCGTCTTAATCACCCAAAAACCCTCTGCACACACAACTGCAGAGGTCGTCCACGCACACAGCTGGGACTTAACCTTTCTTACAAAACTAGCCTTAGCTTCGCATCAATTCATCTTACATCAAAAGCCTAACCTGACTCATTTACAAGAGTGCTTATTTATACAGTGCACTTATTAAAAAACCATGGGCTTAAACCATGGGTTAATTATAAAAAGAGGGCTTTGACTCAACCCCAACACCCCTAAGACTATTTTGAGGTGCAACTCCACTTACAAGATTCCACAAAAACCGTGGAGTTACCAAAGTTAAGGACCATTGAGGTGCACACCCCAACAATTATCCTTCTCATCTCTTGTTTGGATAAGTGCATTGGAAGTCTACCTATAGCAAGGTAATTAGCATTGCCAGCGTACCATGGGGAAAAAGTTGAGACTGTAAATAAATTTTCATTGGGAAAAGAGTCTTCTACTGGTGAATCACCATCATTATTGTTCATTCGATAAAGAAAACATGCAACTACATTCTCCTTCCCTGGTCTGTCAACAATGGTCATGTAAAATTCCTAAAGTAACAACAACCACCTAGTTGCTCTAGAATTAGTAATAGGTTTATTCAACAAATATCTAATGGTTGAGTGGTTAGTATATAGAAAAGTGGAATATCTAGTAATATAATGCCTAAATTTATTAATGGAATAAATGATGGCGATGGATTCTTTCTCTGTTACCACATAGTTTAGTTCAGCAAGAGCCATATTCTTACTAACATAGTAGATAGTGTATGGACCATGACCTTCTTGATGTCCCAAAACTACTCCAACGGTTGTATCTGAAGCATCTGAAGAGATGAAAATGCAGGGCCTATTTAGGCCCTCTCAAGATAGGTGTTGTAGATATCCTTTTCTTCATTTCTAAAAATGTTTTCTGGCATGCATTTTTCCAAACAAATTGTGCATATTTCATCAGTAAAGTAAATAAAGGGGATACCAATTTGGAAAAATTTTCTATAAACCTTCTATAATAACTAGCATGGCCAAGAAAACTTCTTACCTCTTTCTGGGACCCAGGAATAGGAATATTTGAAATTACCTTTATCTTGGCTAGATCTACCTGGATTCCTACAGCAGAGATAAAATGTCCCATAACTACACCTTTGTTGATCATCATGTGACACTTTTCAATGCTTAGGGATAGGTGTGCTTGTTCACAACATTTTGGAAATTTTTCTAATTTTTCAGAGCTTCATCAAAACTATTTCCATACGGAGTGAAATAATCCATAAAATATTCCACGCAATCATATACCATTTGATAGAAAATCCCAATTACACCCCGCTAAAATGTAGTCAACGCATTACACAACAAAAAATGAAGCACCATTTATGCAAAGGTTCCCCAAGGACAAGTGAAGGTGGTTTTGTCTTGGTCTTCAAGGGAAATTTGGATTTGGTTATATCCACTAAAACCATCCAAGAAATAAAAGAACCATTTTCCAGAAAAGGTGTCTAAAACCTTATCGATAAAAGGAAAAGGGAAGTGGTCTTTCTTCGTTCCTTTATTTAGCTCTCTGTAATATACAAAGAATCTCCATTTCCCGTTTTTCTTAGGTACAATCACTAGTGGGAAAACCCACTCATTGTCTAAAATAGGGTAAATAAAAACTTCCTCTAAATTTTTTCGGATATCCTCCTTCACACTATCTCTCAAATTCGGGTTCATTCTATGTTGAGGTTGGCATACAGACTTTGAATCATTATTAATATAAATATGGTGAGTACACAATTCTAAGGCGATACCCCTCATGTTTATATATTCCCATGAAAATCCCCTTTATACTATTTCAGCAGTGTAATGGGATGTTCCAGTTCATTGACTTTGATATTAGGATTGATGTTCAATGTTTTCCCTGGTTCAATTTCTACTAGAACAATATTTGAGTTATAAATTTCTAGAATTATTTAAGTGTTACTAACTAAGGCTTCTTCTGTAATTTATTCCTATTCTTGTTCTTTTAAAGTGTTGTTAAGGATATGATATGCTTGTTTATTGATAGACGTAGGCTGGCTAATGAAATTACAGATGGTGACATATTCAGTTTTTGTTTTAAAAGTCAAGGCTCTCCCAATTGTTAATAAAGGATTAATATCTTCTTGCTCCTCTAAATCCATCCATAATGTAATTTCAGCATCTAAACTCAGTCTACCTAGAGGATATAGAGTCAGGTTTTTAATGGAAATTCCATCAAAAATTTCCATGGATCCCGATCTACAGCTAATGTATTCATATGATGTAGCCATCCATGGTCTTCCTAAGATCAATGGGTGTCCCCCCAGGTGTGAATTAGGCTATAAAGCAATAAAGTTTGTAGGGTTCTCCCAGGAGTCAACGGAGACTACTAGGTCATCCAATATTCCTCCTGTTTTGATAGTGGATTTGTCAGGAATTTCTAGTATGGTTGGTCTAGGCCTGAGATCAGCAAGTCCCTGTTCTTTACAGTCTCAATGGTCATAGATTTTATTGAAGTGCCTAAGTCGACCAAAACATTAGATATTTGGATCTTCCCAATACATACTGTAATAGTGGGGTTACCTAGGTCATCGCATTTAGCTATCAGACTTTCCCCATCATCAATTCAGATAAATTCCCCACTACATGCACTCTAGGAGGACCCTTACGCTTCCTTCCTAGTTTTTTTAAAACCAGGTCTCTAATAGTTTTGGCATAGATAGGTACATCATGTAGCGATTTTAATAGTGGAATTCTTATATAAATATTTTTCAACTCTCCGAGAAGGTTAAAACTAGCTTGTTCCATGACCTTTTGCAAGGTTAATCATTCAAGATATGGTTCTTCTCTCAAATACTATGTGGGTTGAGTTTTAGTATGTGTCTCTACAAGTGTTTTAGTTGATGTTTCATCATGTATCCCAATCGGTGTTTTAGTTAGTGTTTTAGCATCCTCAATAATGGGGATCGCTGAACTGAATGAATTTTCATATTATAGATGCATTCCTTCGTTGGTCATAGAGGATGGAACATCCTCAATGGCTATTGGTTCCACTACCCTCCCTGATCGTAAGTGTAAGTTACTACAAGAGAGAGTGGAAATGGAATAACTTGGCATGTTGGAAGTTTCAAATTGCTGCATCGCCTTATTGTTAGGATTGGGGTTAGCTTGAGTAGGAATTTGAGGATGGATTGGTGCACCCATTGGTCTAGCATTATTTGGAAATTGCAGCTCTGGCTATTGATAGTGCAGATAGGATGGCTGATTATGGGGAAATTGGTTCCCTAGATAAGGTTTTCTCCCTCCTATAGACCAGGGGGATTATTGGTTTGGATGCGGTTCCCATGAAGTCCAAGGATTCGTATATTGTAATGCAGGTTACGAAGGTTGGTGCCACTACGTATTAGGATATTATTATTGCAGAGGAAATCTATTATCAATAGTATTCCATGAATTGAAAGGTATAGACTCACAATTGTTACATGTAATCCGAGGTTGCCATGATTTCTTCTGTGAAATAAAACATGCCTACTATGTGTCTATAGTGGATGCTTGAAATACTGCTTTGGACTTTGGAAGTGAGGGGCAATCTTTAGTATCATGCTCCAATTCACACAGATGACATGCCTTTGCCTTATCAAATGGGTGTTCTCTCAATGGGTGCTTCTTCCTGCACTTAGGAAAGAACACCCCAAGTATCATATCTTTGGCCACTTTTTTTTGTTTTTCTCTCATAAAATCCAACTGTGAAGAGATGGAACTCATCATGTCATTTTTAAAATTCTCAAGGATATTTCCAATCTTTTCTTGAGTAGCTCCTATTCTAGATGAATTTTGTGCTTGTGAGAAAACATCTCAGTCCCTTTTGTTGGTTCTAGAATACCCTCTACAATATCATCGACATAATTCCACAATATAATCAAAAGGTTCTTTGGATATGTCTCCGTTCCCTAACAGATTAAGCATGTCCAAACATTATTCTCTTATTCCCCTTAGGAGAATGATCTTGAGGAAATCCCTTCCAATAGTGGTATGGCCTGATGTCTACACATTATATAGAAGCATTTCCACAAAATCCTCCAAACTTTCAACATCTTTTCACACAATATTAAATAATTATTCTATCTTATCCTTTGTTCTATAGTATTCTTGGTACTTTGCAACAAATACTTGTTTCATATGATCCCACATTGCAATAGTTTCACCACCCAAAATCATAAACCAGCGTAAGGAATTATCTTTCAAGGTGGCAGGAAATAATTTCAGTTTCTTCTTGGTGGAGGTATAGTCATAACCTCGATAGAGAATGTTGGACTCAAAGAGGAATTCGTCTGGATCCTCTGTGGATTTCCTATGAAAGTGAGGTAACACTAAAGGTGAAATATTCTTCATAAGGGCCTATCCATATTTTTGTCGAATAGGGAACTGAAGTGTGAACTGTATCCTCATGATGGAGGTCACCATTATCATTATGATTGTCCCCTACTCCTTCTTCATGATCATGATGATGACGCTTGTTATACATGATTACATCTTCCTCTTGATTTTATCGATTCTTATGGTATTCAAACTTCATTTGAAACTGCAACCACTCCTATTTAGTGAATTCCTCACCATTGATTCGATGTAGATCTTTTGTTCAAACTACTCCCATAGAAATATTCCTATCTCCTGGATTTCCTTCCACGTGGACACCACATTATGTAACAACTCCTATTGTTCTCTCCTTAGTTTCCATTGATGCCTCTAGCCTAGGAGAAACATGGATTATTCTCATGGATGATGGTCCTCGATATCGAGTTCCAGTAGAAGAATCAACCCTGTCAATTAATTCATGATTGAATGTCTTTCTCCCTAAGCATGGGCTACAACCACGACCTCTTCCACATGCCAAGTTAGTGTTTTAGGGGTTTCTTGGAATGTCCCATTGAGTTCTTCTTATATTCATGCAAACCTATGAATCATGCAAGCCTGTAAATCATACATGATCCTTAGGTCAAGAAGCTATTTGGTTTATTGAAGGATGCACAACTCTTCACTATGTCTTATCGCTCCATGAATCAGTTCAACTACTAACTATGTCTGTCAATTACCTTCCCCAACAATGATGCCAAAATGTCGGTCACTCTATATACCCATTAATTTCTTAACAACTAGAGTGTTCAATATTTAACTATCAACCCATGGAAGTTTGTTTATTTCAAAGGAAAATAAAAAAAACATATGCATAAAAATTTTCAGTAGTAGATGAATAAAATGCAAATCACTCAATTCTAATCACTGCTCAGCCAACTCATCTCTTTTTAAAGAATCAAATGGAATTACCAATCTAGGAATTGAAAATAAATTTTGTTTCCTATCGTATCAATCTTAAGGTTTATAGTCTAAAGATAAATCAACCTAGAATTACTTTTGCAGAAAATGGAAGTTTATATTACCAAATCAAAATGATCACTAATTATTAATAAAGTAGAAAATCCATCAAAGCAAATGACCTATATAATATGGAAATCTCTAAGAAATATAAATAACACACAACAAAGGAGGTGAGCAATTCTGTAACAGTTATTAATACACTTATGCATAAAAGAAAGAATTAACTACACAATCGACTATCACACCACACCCCTACAACAAGCCAAAAGAAAACCTGATAACACGATTACTTAATGAATGCAGTTCCAACCAACTATATGAATATATCACACTGAAATTTCACACAGAACATAAGTAAATAATCTAAAACATCTAAGACTACCAGCAACTATGTAAAAAGGTGGGCCTTGGCCTTCAAACAGAAATGTTGTTGAAAGATTATGAAATCTACAATAGAGAAGTGTTGAGAATTGTTACTCCTTTATTATTTAACATGAATACATTTGGGTGGATTTTTCCATGAAATATTTCCACATTTTGAACATTCATGGATTAATACTTCATTTTGTTGTCATGGCGGAAAAACCGTGGCAATATCGACGTTTTTAATTTTCAACGAACTTTCGTCTCTATATCGATGATATATTGCTATCTTTAATTTAACATTATTATTTACTTAAATATTATTTGAAAGGGTGTACATTTGGGACCTCATCGCGGGAAATAAAATGAACTTATTTTTACTTACATATTGCCATTTGAGGTACTTTCTATAGATTCAGCAGGATCACTTTGACTTGCCGAGCATACTACCTTTGGCAAAATCCTTCAAATGCAAGAAGAAAATATTCAAATCATTGGATTTATGGTAGAGAAAGGCAGGCTATATGACAACATGAGATCTAATTTTTTATGAACACATATCGGAGTAGGAATTTAAGAAAAGGAGTCACTTGGACAGGAATTCCACAAAATATTTAACATAATATCATATATAATGAATGCACCTACGGAAAAATAATACAATTCATCCTTTAAAATACTATTAGAAATCACACCCGCCAAACCATTTCCAACTTTCAATAGCTCTTGGTTGTTTATGTGCGGGTCAGTAAGCATGCATCCTTTTTTGGTCATAAATAGTTTTTTATTTCCATGTATTAGGAGACCGACCTCATCACCAATTTATTTTTTTTATCATTAACCAAAATTTATTTAATTTTCCACATCATCATCATTTTAATTTTATTATTTATGCCAATACTTGGCCTTCTCTTATGCCCACATACCCTTCTTCAAATTCCCATATTGGGGTCTTTGATCTTCCAATAAGTATGCCCGTGCTGTCCATATTCAAGGTGCCGGTAGGTGATGTATTCAGATGCCCGCAAGGGTTATCTAGATGCCCGTAGATAGGGTTTAAAGATGCTCACAACTCCTCATTTGAGCCATCGAAGATACCCACAACTCCCATAAATGCCTATAGCAATTCCTTCTTTATTCACACATCTCACACCAGGATTCTCGTAGGTGTCCATAAGGGATGCCCGTAGGTGGTATTGAGAAGATGCCAGCAATAGGAAATATCTTATGCCCACAATAGTTTCTATCATTCCTGCAATTGTCATCATTTAGCATGCATGCATGATATTCTAGAGAGGCCCGCAATATTTTCCTTATCCACTATTTTATCATGCCCTCAACCATCTCTGTGATCAAGTTTGATTGTCTATTCTCATGTCACCATCTCCTTGTCATCTTTGCACCAACATCTTTGTCTTTCCCAAATCATCTTCAAATGACCACAGAATGGGTCATTTGACTCTCTAGATGTTCCATGCTTGGCATGATTGCTTGTCAATGTTATTATGCATGTCCTTAGTCATCTCTGTCCTTCATGCCTTCTTATAATTACACCTTGCCATGTCATCATTCTTAGACACCTCTTCGAATCTATGTTTGTTATTTATTGTTTTAATGGAATAATCAATTAAAATGTATTCTAAACATTGCATCTCTCCAATGGTAAGATGTTTATGTTCAAAAATCTGTCTTAATTCTTTTTATTAAATTTTTGTTTATTTTTCTAAATACATTCTTGTAGATTCTTATTTAATAAACTCTGTTTATTATTTTTCACTAACTTTGTAGGTCCATCTTTTGCATATATGACCCTCATAATGCAAACTGATAATATGGTTGGATAGCCACGTCAACAAGGATCAGATCCATGTCACCTTTTGAACTTTTTGATACACGCACATTATCTGGAGATCATTTGAAAATAGGCTCCAAACTATTTAATTTAACACTTAGACAAAATTGCTTTTAACTTGTAAAAACAATTTTTCTTCTACTTTGGCAGATTGATTTCTCCCTCATGTGATCACCGCAAGGAAACCTACAAGCATGGCTAGATGGCCATTTCAACAATGAACAAGGCCATATCACAACACAAATATGTTGACACACACACAACCTCTGGCATGCATTTCAAAATAGCTTCTCAACCTATTTTGAACATCAAAACATATTTCTTCCCATTTTGGCAGACTCCTATTTCACACGTGTGAATACTCTATGGAGACCACATGGAGACCTGAAGTCATGAGAAGATGGAAAAATTACCAAAGAATGGATCCGTCACATTTGACAAATTTACTTGCACAAAGACAGCCCTTGGCGGGCATTTTCAACTAACCTCTCAAACTCCTGTTTTTAACACTTGGTCAATTTTCTTTTGTTCTCACTATGCAAAATATTATTTTTCCTATTTTTGAAAGATTGATATTTTGCATATGAGACCATCATAAGACAACCTGAAGGTATGGTTGGATAGTCAATTCACAAAGGAACATGCCTATGCCACCTGATTAATTTTATCATCAAAATAACCCCTCCTTGAGGGAATTTCAAAATCCCTTTTCAATTTCTTGAATCTAACATGACCAATTTTCTTGTGTTCTTAAAATGCAAAATAATATTTTTCTTACTTTTGGCAAATTTATATCTTTGTCATAGAACACTCCACAGGATAACTGAGACCATGGTTAGATGCACCCATCAACATGCTATAGTCTAAGACTTTCATATTATTTTTCTAATCATCCTATGAGATAGGGCAAGCATTTCCCTAAGGTCACTGAGGCAGTTTTGCCAGTACTGAAATAGTGCAAAAAAACATAAAACTTTGTTTTGGAAGACCATTATCTTTGTCATCAAACATCTTCTTTGAGAAATGAGGCCATGGTGAGATAGCCTCTTCAAAAATATGTAGGACGATAGCTTCAAATAATTTTTATCATACATCTATAAGGTAGTGGGCATTTTCCCAAGGCCACATGAGCCAGTTTTTCCAACACTTGGACAATTTTCTTAGTCTGGTCCAATCTTCCTAAAACACTGTTTTGGCAGGTTCATAACTTCTTTCTTGACTACTTCCAAGAAAATATGAAGACATGGTCAAGTAGGCCAAATATAAATCTACAAGACCCCCATATTGTGCGGGCAGTTTCTTCAACACACAATTTGTGCCGGACATTGTCTTAAGGATACCTAAGCCTGTTTTCCAACACTTGAGTCATTTTCAAGACTTTCTCCAAAATTTATTCTGAAACCTCATTTTGGCAGATTCGTAACTTTTTCGTAAGACATGCTTAAGGAGAAATAATACCATGGTTAGCTAGCTAAACCAGCACACTACAAGACCCTCATGTTCTGCATGAATTTACTCCAACACACAATTTAGGGTGGGCATCTTTCTGAGGCTACTTAGCCATTTTTGCTTGCTCTAACGCAAACCCTATTTTGGAAGGTCCATAACTTCTCCCTCGGGAACTTTCAGGACAAAATAAAGACATGGACAGGTAGTAAAAACAACAATCTACAGGATCCCCATGTGACGCAGGAATTTATATTTTTCTATAAATTATGGCATGCATTTCCCTAAGGCATTTTTTACTAATTTCCCCATACTTGGTCATTTTCCTGTTTTTCATCAAATTACCATATTTTTCCAAAATTATTATCATTAATGTTATCATCAATGACAATCCTATTCATCATAATCTTCATGTTTTTCTTTATAGAAATTGGTATGTAATATACTGCATTTAGAAATATACTTATATCTAATGTATTTGACAAGTTACTGTTTGGTATGGTGTAGGTAAGACAATTACTTGTCACTACAAGGATTTTTCACTATGAATGAAAATGCAAGGAAGCTTGCTCAGTTTAGAGTGGCATTAGAGGCAAGGGGAGATGAAATTTTTTATTTCCCTTGCTTTGATTGCAGGGGCTTGCAAAGAAGAATAATTCTAATAATGACAGTTGAAAGACATTGTAGGGAGAAGTGGCACGCTAAAGGGGGTTATGAATATTGTCCCTTGGTAAGAGTTTATTCAATTTTTAATGTATTCTCTGTAACAGTCATCATGTCATGAATTTCAGTAAAATTTCCTATCGTTTTATTATATGTTCTATACACACTAATTTTACTACGTTGTTTGTAAATATATAGACAATGCCCCCAAAATGTCCCCTTTCAGAGAGTTATTTTCCAAGTACTAGAAGAAATACTCATTTAAAGGGTGACAAACATCTAGATCAGAATATTGACGTTGATCAAGTTCTTAATGATGATATGGATGGATATAACATTACTGATACAAATCTGGAAGATTAGATACATAGATTGATCCAAGACACATTTTCTCCAATGGATGAGGACAACCAAGATGATAGTCATGATGGTGATCCTCAACTCGAAAAGGCACGTCAACCTATTTATGAAGGCTCAAAAAAAAATATTATATTTGCTATATTGTTGTTAGTGAACTTGAAGGTTTTAAATGGTTTATCGAACACCTGTCTCACACAGATACTAAGGTATGTAATTCGTTAATTATTTATGTCTGCATGTTCACATGTACATAAAGGGTTGAATTTTTTCCTATATTTTTATTGTTATCTAATTTGTAAAGTATGGATGTGATATTGGTGATTAATATTGTTTACATTGACTTATTTTTTTTAATTTTGTAGATTTTTTGGTGAATTTCTATTACCAACATCAAATATTTTACCATGTACATATCAAGAGATATATGTGATTGTGAAAGAATTTGGAATGGAGTATCAAGATATTGATGCATGTCCTAATGATCATATCATATAATATGGACAATATGCATTAGAAAATGAATGCCCACAATGTCAAACAAGTAGGTATCGAACCGATAAAGTGAAAAAAAAGGTGCCTCACAAAGTTCTTCGTTATATTCCGATAATTCCACGTCCAGTAGTTGTTCAAGTGTCAAAGTATAGCACAGGTTATGGATTTCCATCCAAAGAATACAAGTCGAGACGATGTTCTTTGAATGCCTGCAAATGGGTCTACATTTAGGTACATCAAAGAAAAGTGTCCAATTTTCAAAGAAGAACCTCGTAATGTTAAACTTCCATTGCCAGCTGATGGTGTCAATCCATTTGGAGAGCTTTGCTCTATCTATTCAATGTGGCGTGCTTTTGTTATAAACAATAACCTTCCTCCTTGGATGTCGATCAAGAGAGAGCACAAAATGTTGGCAATGATTGTTTTAGGTATTTAATTAATTTGTATTCTTTTACTTGAAAGTCTCATCACTAAATATTTCATTTCTTTGTTTCGTGCATCATAATTATGTCTTTTATATATAATGACATATAGCTAAATATAATTAATCATGTATGTTGGACCAATTAGGTAAGTACCAGTTTAAAGATATGAACGTATATATTGAGCCTCTTATCAATGAGTTGTTGAAGTTATGGGCTGACATCACTATGTATGACATATCTAGACCAATAGGGAAAAGACGATTTCAATTCCATCGAATACTTGGATGGACAATTCATGATGCTCCCGGGTTCACACATTTTTGTGGTATATTGTTACCTTCTTTTGTTCTTTAATATTATATATCTATTGAAAATATCGTGCATTATTTTAAATGGTAATTCTAATTCGCTACACTAATTCATATATCTTGTAGGCCTTCAAACAAAGGGTAAATTTGCATGTCCAGCTTGCGGTCCCAGGATAAAATCTCATTGTTCAAGGAGTTTAGCAAAGGAATTTTTTGATGAGTATAGGAACTTTCTGCTTAAGAACCATAGTTATCAAACTACAGACAAAGCAAAATTCAATGGTAAAGAAGAGAATGGAATAAAACCACGAAGAATGACACCTCACCTATGGAACTTGGAATATAATAGAAATCATCAAGGTATGCCAAATTATTTATGTATTGTTGGAATATTGGTCAATACTTAGCCAAATTTCTAAATATGCAAAACAAAATTTTTCCTACTTTGGCAGATTGATTTCTTGCACATGTGACCATCATAAGGAAAACTGAAAGCATGGGTGGATAACCACTTCAACAAGGAACATATCTATGTCACCCTATGAATTTTGTTAGCACAAGGACGCTGTTGAGTATGGTTTTCATTGATGTCAAAGGAGGTCATTAATGAAAAAAGAAGTGTTGATATGGAATGTGTGATGAGGTTGAGAAGCACATGTTGTTTTCCTAATGTCTCATGATGTCATTGTTACATTCTGGTAGTAGTTGGTAACAGTATGATAATTTGGGGATTTCGACTAAGTGTTGAAAAACTACCCTAAAGCAGCTTCCTTATGAAAATGACCACCATAATTCATAAGAAGAATAAAATGCCCTCCATGACCTTCCATCCCATATTTTGTTGAAATATCTATATGACCATGGCCTCGGTTCTCAGAAAAAAATCCTTGAAGAAGAAGATATAGGTCTCCCAAAAGAAGGATTTTTGGTCAAATTAGTCAGAATTGCTCTAGGGAAATGCCTGCCATAATTTGTGGGTTGAATAAAATGAACACACCACATGGTCACCGTGTAGGTGTATGTTTTGTCTACCTGACCATGTTCTCACATTGGTTTGATAATGCTTGAGGAAGAAATGGATCTTCCAAAATAGGGTTTCAGGCCGTCTTACACCAAAGTTTAGTAAAATGCCCGCATAGGGAAAATAAAGATGAGTCTAGGATTGAAATCAGCATAGGTGTGCTCAGTAAGGTGTTATACATTATCTAGTAGCATTAGTTCAAGTTTTGGGTGAAATGAAAAACCCACCTTAGGTTTTGGACAAATTGTGTAAGTATGGAATTATTTTAAAATATGCGAAAGTGGCCTCAAGGAAATGCGCACTAGAATATTAGTCTTCCTTGGTGCGTGATGGAGCAACAGAGCAATATTCTAAAAGAGGTCATCAGAAAAATAAGGTTTCCAACGGGGTTTTCTTCTAACATAAACAATATCTTAATGAAAAAAGGTGATTTTGGTGGGGTTAAAAGACATGGCTGACATACGTTCATTAAGGTAATTGTGAGTTTTTAATATATTTCCTTATTGGTATGCACTATTTTATTAATTTTATTCTCTTATATGGAAATAAATAATAATTATGTGTTTTTTGATACAGTATGTTCTACCTTTATCTCTCCCAAACGAATTTGACAACAACATAAAACAAATTATTTATGTTCTTGGAAAATACATGAGGTAAGTAATGTTTTATATCGAAAATGTACTTGGTCTGTGATTTGTAGAGGAAATTATCGAAATATTATGTTTTTCCTGCAAATTTTATATATGGCTTGATTTTATTTTATTGTATCATTTGTAGGTGGATTTCCTCAAAAGAAATCCATAAAGAAGATATAAGGTATTAGAAGAGATAAATTCCCCGACTAATATGTGAAATGCAATAGTATCTACCTGCAGCATTTTTCAAGCACAAGAACACTACATCATACACCAAGTTGAGGAGATTGAATTATGTGGACCGGTGCATACAAGCTCGATGTGGATGGTGGAGAGGCTGTTGAATTCGTTGAAGGATCTTGTTAGACAAAGAGCACATCCTGAGGGTTCTATGGTTGAGGGATATATGGAGAAGAGATCCACACAAAAGCAATTGTAATGAACTTGCCAAGTTTTTAGCACTCTAATAACAAGTAAAGACAACCTCCATATAAGAGATAGTGAATGGATACAACATGAATGCTCTAGGAGCATAAGAAATTGCGAGTATAGTTGGAGGAACATTCACTGGAAGCATTTGTTTCTCTCTATGCAATCATTAGTGCCTTGAAAGCACTAGTACCAAGCCAGAGCGTTGGTTTCTTCATCATGCAAAAATACATGCAGCATACCTTCCAATATTAGATTTAACTGAATGTTATCTGACATTGAACTGAACTCAATCTTTAACTAAATGCATGACCACCTACTTAGGAGGATAAATAACTGTCATTGCGCTTTAACTTTTTGTGCAGACCATGAAAGATACTATTATCAACTTTTGCATGGATATTTTTAGTTAGCTGATGCATGCTTATTACAGGCAATGCTTTAACTAAATACTTTTCAATTCATGTTCATTGGAGGTCTCCTTAGGAAATTTGAATTCATTCTCTCTCTAATATTTATCTCTTTATCATTTAACATTTACTACATGGTCCACATGTGTATACATTTAACTACCAATCATACTATATCATACTCAGAAGAATTATCTCATACTTATGATCATATTATATTACCTTGTTCCATCTATTCATATCGTAAAGTAATTCACTATAAAGGTAGCCAATATCTAAAGGAGAGTTATAGCAATATGAAGTGACAATGGTTAGTAATACATTACATAGTATCACCACTTTAACACATAAAGCATTATACCTCAACTTGAAGGTCCACCTCAATGAGTACCCATTTTCTGGATGACTATACGAGGATCAAAATGACTTGATACAAACCACAAGTCCCAACCTAATACAAACCACAAGTCTACAGTCTTGATACAAACCGCAATACTTTACAATACTAGCATCACCACCTCAACACATGTGGATATAGATAGGACTTGATACAAACCACAAGTATTGACTTGATACAAACCACACGTCTAGAAAATTATTGCTAGTGTTGTACAATTAACATAAAACTTGCACTAATTATGGAACTATATATTGCATTAAACCTAGTAATAAAAATGACATCAATTCAAGGGCTAAATCTCGGGCTAGTTTATGTGCCAATTAGACACTTTAAGAAATTGCAAGTTGAGGGGAGGTTTACCACCATATTTTTCAACATATTTGGAAAAATATTAATTTAAAATGACTTTGAATTAGGTGTTAATTACATGATATTGTATTGTATTTGTAAACTTTTCATGAATATTCGAATTTTGGTTGAATATATTTAACTATGATTGATTTGGTTGACCCTAGTGGAATATGATTTACTATAATTTGTCATTAATAAACAAGGTTGAACACCTTTGATATTGGTAAAATTTTCAATGATAAGTTAACCTTTGGTTGAATATATTTGACTATGGTTTATTAGGTTATACATGTTTTACTTAGACTCCCATGAAGAGAATATTTATGATTCAAATGGGAAATTCATTGAACAATTAATTTCATCTCCTTATGAAGAAAACAATGAAGAAACTATTGCATATATAAGTAAAGAGGATTTGTTGATGAGAGTATTTCAGATCCCATTCCACCCTTCCAAAAATAAAAATATTTGGTAAGCATGTTGTCTGCTCAAAATTATAAATTCCATGATCTTGTTATTGATTATTTTAAGAAGGACAATCTTAAATAAAAATCGTTGGAAGATGAGGAACTAAAAGAGGTATTTACCTCTCCATTTGATGAATATGGGGACAACCAAGGATCTGAAGTTAGAGACATTACCTTTTAGATTCCAATCATGATAGGGATATGGATTATTGTAAAAAAATTTGGGGCCCTATTATTGACAGTCATGGTGATCTTTCTAAGGAATATAATGCATAATTTTGAGGTCCTTGGACAACCCAAAATAGATGAGGTAAATCTAGAAATTTTACAAGATATTTTCTAGTCATATGCTCCTATGCATGATTTAGATTTTGGGTAGTTCAGTGAATATATTTATAAATATTTGTTCCATCCATGTACACTAACTTTTCGGGATATTTATTGCAAAATTTTCAAGGAAATTTCAAACCACCCTCTACCTTGTATAATGCATATTTTTCTCAACATATATAGAAAATTTGTGACATGGAGAGAACTTAGAAAATTTCCTTCCACAAACCAATTTTGATGAATTTGTATGTGAAAAGTATATTGGAAATATCACAGGTCAACCATTTTTAAAATCATCATGTTTGGAAATTTATGTGCGTAATTTCCAACCATGTTCTCAATAAAAAAGTTCAGACTGTGGAGAATGTTTCGAATGATATTTTCCAACCAATAGTACCCTTAATTTTTGGTGCATTTTCATGCGTATTTTAGCATGAAATCTTGTGCTATGGTTGGAAATTGTGTGGGATATCCATTTGGTGATTGCAGAAATTTATAGCCATGTATTTCATCAATTCCTCTCATCTTTTGCATGTACTTTCAATTATAAATAATATTATTAATGATGATAATTATATGGGGCTACAAGCATTTCAATTTAATGTATATTGTAGAAATTTTTAACCAACAAAAGGAGGGTCTATAGCCCTAGATTTGGGGCTGATTTGTTTTTCTATATTTCAATTGACATTTCATATCTCATGCACATTTTATTTGAAGGATAGCCATTATTATTTGAACAATGTTCCCATAAGACCTTGTTACTTGAAGAGAGTGATGATGGAGTTGTAAGGGTTGATGAGGAATAGCTTATGATGTTTTCACCCATGGCGATGTGTACATTAGCCACCATCCATTGTTGTATAGAATAAGCTTAAAACAATGACACATGCTATCCTTGGAAAAATTTTTATTCTTCTCCCCCATATGTTTAAGGACCTTGTAAATATTTGTATTCTTCGCCCCCATATGTTTAAGGACCTAGTTTATCTAATTGGGTCCTTAATTCCTAAGTTAACTATTGTTGTAATTAAATGCAACTAAATTATACTTATAACTTAATAATTGAGAATATCTTTAGATAACAACAATCATAAAAGAACACAACAATTATGTTCAATCAACATATTTTTTTTTAACAGTAGTTGAACAAGGTATTTATATATAAAAAAAAGCTAACCATAACAATCCTTAAAGTCTGAAATTAAAAGATTGCTTTGCTACAATAGAGTTTACAGAAGAAAATAAGCAAACTACAAAAAAGAGGGATATTCTGATTATTTTCCTGAAACTAAGATTGCCCCTGTAGAGGTATTGTCTAACGAACTAATTGCTCAACAGTAAGCAAAAATACATAATAACCTAAATAAATTTCAGCAAAACACAAAAATTGCAAGTCAATGCTGAGAGAGAAAGGCCTGTAATTTTTTAGCTTCTTAGCCAAGGGTTGGCTTGCCAACCAAGGGCTCCTCCATCTGATGGTCTTCTGGAGTTTCATTGCAGTGGCTGCCTTCAGTCATTTTGGTTAATTTCTTAACATCTTCCTCAAGATAGTCAACTTTTGCCATTAACTTATGCAAATCCCTAGTGTTGTCTTCTATTCTTGAAGCGTGGCAGTCCAGTTGGTTTGAAATATACCTGGCACCATTAGCAACATTTTGTGTGTTGTTGATGCTAGTTCCCACCATATTAAAGACCCATTTCATTCCAATTTGAAGGTCTAATAGTTCCAACTTAATTTCCTGGAGATCCCTGGAGGAATCCATGCTATCCATATCTTGAATATCTGGCAAAGGCCACTAGGTTAAATTAGATTAATTGTAGAAATTATATCTGAATCGAGAAGGTGAGAGGGAAGGTTCTGCTCCTACATTGGCCACGAAGAATCATAATTGTATTTCACTACTTGATGAAGCACCTCACTGTCAGTTTGAGAGATAAGTAATCCTACAAAGCCAGAGATATAATATTCTTCTAAGAGGATGTTAAGACCCTCCTCTTTATTTTGTTAGTATATTTTATTGGACGCATATGCTTTATAAGTCTTCCCATTAGTATGTTGTATTATCCCACATTCATGGGGATTAATAGTTGATGTTAACTAGTCCAGTTAGTATGTTGTATTATCCCACATTAATGGAGAGTAATAGTTGTTTAGATTAGACTTAGTATATAACTAAGTGTTGAGGCCAATGAAATCATTGAAGAGTTATTTTGTATTGAGCTTGCTCAAAGGAGGTTTCCCCTTTGAAGTGGCCCGCGATCAATAAAATATCTTTGCGCTCCAATATTTCTATTATATCGTGCATTTTAATTGTTTATTGCAGGAGGTTCTCCACATCTGGTATCAGAGCACTTTCCTTGGAACAAGTGGGAAATTGTTTTTTTGCTAAAAAACAAGGAGGGAAAAATTGGGTGGCGAGTTTTAGATCAATTTTTGAAACTTTATTCACATAATCAGAAGAAAAAATTTTCATATCTGAATTCCTCTTTCAAAAATATGCAGTTTTAAAAAACAAATCATCTTGTTTGGAGTTCTGGAAGTGGAGATATCGAGGATTTAAAATCAGTAATTTTTCAGAATTTTGGTGACGGCCACGAAAATTGCAGAGTGAAAATATTTTGACCGGGTGCCCAGATTTCTATTATGATTGCGTGGGTAGAAGCAGAGTGGCTATTACAGTTTCAAAAATAGGCTATAATAGTGATTCTGAGCAATATAAATTAGGTTATGCTAATTTTAAAATTTCGTCTCAAAACCCTAACTCTAATTACAGGTTTTCTCGCTTCAGGTGGAATTTCTGCCACTTTTTTTTGGCACTGTGATTATTGCAGTAGTTCTTCTTCTTGCAGAGGTACTATTCATTCAGATCAAGGAATAAACCCTATCCGCTTAACTGTGGGAAGTAATTGGGAATAGCCCTAAAACTCATTGTGAGGAGTACCACAGGAACCCTGAAGTAGCTGGCCATTGAGAGGACCTCCCAAGCGAAAAGGGAAACTACCCCCACTAGATTGACTAGATTCTCATCCATGAGGGAAAACAAAGAGTTGTCATTTTTGGCCCAGGGGTTAGCAGTTTTACCTACACCCTGAAGTGAGGGGTACTACTCCAATACTCAAGCCTGAGACAGCCTTGGTGGTTGAGTGACTACCTTTGAACCATTAGAAAGCTGAATATATCTGGGGTCCATATCTATTTACAGTTTATAACGCAAAGAATTCCAGAATTGTTACAGATCATTTACTCCATTTCAAGTTGAAAAAGCACAGCTTTCTTTCACCGCCACAAATAATTTCTTTAACAAAAAAACGAGTATACATTTTTGTTTTTCTTAGCCATATATTCCTTAATTTAGCTCCATTTCCCTTGAAAATTCATAGTCACCCTCGTCATTCCATTCTGCATATTTTATTCATTGAGGACCCTATCGTAAATTCTACTTCCTGAAGCTCGAAATTCCACATTTGTGATAACTTCTTCAATTCTCACCCAATCGCCTTCACATTTTACCATAGTGTGCATTTCCGAATTATGCTTCATTGTCCCTCTCTGACAAATTTTATCATTCTTTCACCCTGCTTCTGAAATTCGCATTTTATGTTCTTTGTCCTTCAGAAAGTGTCCCAAACCTAGTTAACTCCAATTACCCACTCACGTCTTTCCCAACTCAAATTTTTTCTCTTCTAAAACCCTCTTTGTTTTTTTTTTCTACCCATTTCCCCCAAAAACAAAAAAATAAAATCTTGCAGTTGTCACCCACACTAGAGCAAATAGACAAAAGGAAGAAGAACTTGTCACCCTCAAGACCAAACTCACAAATCTGAATCAATGATTTCTTGACCTTCATCTTCAGCATTCAGCCATGAGCAACCGACAACATCTTGAGTCTTCTGCAGACACCGATTTCTCTTCTTCCAGCAACTTTTGTGGCACGAATATTGATTTCCCTCGCTTCAATGGTGATGATCCAACTAGATGGATACACAAGGAAGAACAATACTTTAAAATGCATAACACTTTTGATGTCACCAAAGTCCCACTTGCATCATTTCATTTGGAACGTGAAGCCCTTCAATGGTTTTGTTGGTACATCAAGGATCATGAAGAGCCACAATGGACAGATTTTTCCCAACTCCTTTTGCACCGATTTGGCCCTAGTGGTTTTGATGAATTCATAGCAGCACTCACCAAACTTTTCCAGACTTTCACTATGAGAGAATATCAAACAGAATTTGAGAAATTAGTCAAGCACATAGAAGGATTTTTTTATGCATTCTACAGGAGTTGTTTTATCAGTGGTCTTAAAGATACAATCTGATCTAAGGTTAACATGTTCTGTCCCAACACAATGATGGAAATCCTAGGGTTGGCTAATTTGGCGGAGGACAAGATCAGGGCTCAGCAACGCCCCAAATCCATTTTTGTTCCATTGATAAATATGGTTTCCCAAAGACATCCTATCCCTCCAACTCCTAGACCCACTCCTATCAAGCATTTGTCTGAATCCAAGATGCGGGCACATAGGGAAAAAATACTTTGTTATAATTGTGATGGGAAATTCACCCGGGGACATCAATGTACTGAACAAAATCTCTATCTCTTGGATGTGGTTTCTCCGCCTCCACTTGAAATTTGTGAAGTTTCTCAGGATCCAGTAGGCGATCAGGTCAGCATTCAGCAACTGCATATACCCTCATTCTCATGATGAACACCTAGAGATATCTCTCCATGCATTATCCGGAGTCACATCCCCACAAACCATGTAGGTCAAGGGTTTCTTCAATAAGATTCCTCTTATAATACTCATTGATTCTAGTAGCACCCATAACTTCATTGACCCTCAGATTGCCAAACAAGCGGATAGTTTTGTCCATCCTTGCTCCATCTTTAAATTCATGGTTGCCAATGGGAGCACCTCACCTTGCAAAGGAAAGTGTTGCAATGTGTGTATCTCTATTGGGAATTTTAACTTGTGCTCTAACATGTTGGCCATGCCTCTATGAGGATGTGATGTGATTTTGGGAACTCAATGGTTATGCACACTTGGACCCGTCTTATGGGATTCTACTGAACTGTGGATGCAATTTTTAGTCAATGGGAACAAACACACATTCAATGGCTTACAACCAGGTTCTCTCATCATCATCCATTCCCATCACATGGAAATATCCTTCAGACAAATTCACATGGTGTCATCGCTCAGCTCCATTTCATTCAAATGCAACCTTCAACAGTCTCAACTATTCCTTTGGATCTTTCATTCCAATGCACCCTTCAGATGCCTAATTTTTCCAAGCTCTTCAATCTTGAGAGTGATGCTTGCAACAATGGACTTGGGGTTGTCCTCTTTCAAGATGAGCATGCCATTACATTCACCAACAAATCCCTTTCTGGAAAGAATTTATCCACCTCTACATATGAGAAGGAAATGATGACTATTTTGCACACAGTACAGAATTGGTGGCCATTCCTCTTAGAGAATCCTTTTGTCATCAAGACTGATCACTAAAGTTTGAAATATTTCTTGGAACAATGGGTCTCATCCCCAACACAACATAAATGGGTTAGCAAACTCAGGGATTATTACTATAAGAAGGCTTAGGACAATCTTGTGGTGGATGCTCTTTTCCACACATTTGATGCCCATGTTTCTCTTTCAGTTATTTCTATGCCTATTCCAACTTGGTTACACTCTATTCAGCAAGGCTATGTCAATGATTCCTCATTATCGGAAATCATCCAATAGTTGGCCAGTAACCCTTCTGTGGTACCGTATTCATATTGGGATGTATTTTCTCTAAGATACACGGGTCGTCTGGTGTTTCCCCAGAGCACATACCTTAAACATGCGGTCTTTTATGCATTCCATGCTTCTCCATCGGCAGGGCACTCTAGGTTCATCAAAACATATGAGCTGGCACAACATAACTTCTTTTGGAATGGGGTGCAACAAGAAATTCAACATATGGTTGTCAAACATGCTCCTTGTCAGCACCACAAGGGTGAAACTACACTCCTTTCCGGATTTCTCGACCCTTTTGCCACCCCTCCAAGGATTTGGACATATAATTCGATGGATTTCATTCAAGGGATCCCTAAATATGGAGGGAATATCATAATCTTGGTTGTTGTGGATCGAATCTCCAAATATAGTCATTTTTGCACTCTCAGCCATCCATATACCACCTCTTCCATCACACAAATTTTCATGGACCAGATCTTCCTTCTTCATGGAATCCCTTCTTCCATTGTCTCAGACTGCAACACAACTTTCACAAGTCATTTTCGTCTCACTGACACCAAACTGCATATGATTTCAGTTTATCACCCACTAATAGATGGTCCAAATACAATCGTCAACAAATATTAGGAAACTTATATTTGTTGTTTCACCTCTGAAAGAACAACATCAGTGGGAAAAGTGGCTCCCTCTCGTTGAATGGTGGTTCAATAATTCCTACCATACTACATCTAAAATGACTCTATATGAAGCAGTTTATGGTCACGCACCTCCAGTACTCCTTCCATCCACCCCCAGCAATTCACCAGTTCAGGAAGTTGACATGGCTCTTCGAAACCAACATCAGATTCTTCACCTCCTACAGGACAATCTTCACATGGCAAGAGCCCGCATGAAACAACATGCCGATCAATACCGTTCTAAGCGCACTTTTCAAGTTGGTGATATGTTTTTTCTTTGTGTACAGCCTTACAAGAAATCCTCCTTGAAAGACAAAGGGAATCTAATGCTCACTCCAAAGATCTCTTTCCCATATATAGTTCTTCAAAAGATTGGGTATGTTGCTTATAAATTGGAATTTCCTCCTTCTCGCATTCAGCAAGTGATTGGAACCAACATCAGCACACAAATTGTTTTACCAGAATGGGATAATGAAGGATCCATCATTTTGAAGTCAAAGGCCATCCTCAATAAGCGCACTTGTCAGCTTCTATCTCGGTCAATCACAAAGGTCTTCAATTCAGTGGCACAGCATGCAACCATAGGATGCTACATGGGAACCACTCCTTTAGATTCAACAACAAATTCCACATCTTAAGCTTTGAGGACAAAGCTTTTCTAAGAGGAGGGGATGTTAAGAACCCATGTAAACCCTCCTCTTTATTTCATTAGTATATTTTATTGGAATCATATGCTTTGTAAGTTGTCCCGTTAGTATGTTGTATTATCCCACATTCATGGGGAATAATAGTTGATGTTAAGTTGTCCAGTTAGTATGTTGTATTATCCCACATTCATGGGGATTAATAGTTGTTTAGATTAGACTTAGTAGATAACTAAGTGTTGAGGCCAATGAAATCATTGAAGAGTTATTTTTTATTGAGCTTGCTCAAAGGAGGTTGCCCCCTCGAAGTGGCCCGCAATCAGTAAAATATCTTTTGTGCTCCAATATTTCTGTTGTATCATGCATTTTAATTATTTATTGCAGGAGGTTCTCCATAGAGGATGATGAAAGGGGGGAGCTTCTCCGTATTTCGAGGGAGCCTGAGATTTTTCATGGCTAATAAATCTACGATGCATGCAAAATGAAGGCTTGGGATGTCAATTAGCTTAAGGACAAGACTCATACTTAATGCAACCCGGGAGCTAGTAATACCTCTTTGTTGATCGCACCACCTCAGAGGACACACGTGACCTATCAAACATGGCATTGAGATGGACAATTACGTGTCAAGATTTGATTGCGATGGTAATATAAATTGAATTTGGAAAATTGTTGAAGCAAGTGAAGGTTATGTGTGGTAATGGAGGTGAGTATCTCACAAAAGCATTTACTAATTTATGTCCTTAGAAAAGAATTAGTTTTTTGAATTCATAGTGTTTAAAACCGTACCACAAATTAAGTGTAGAAAAAAATAAAACAAAGGTTGAAAGTGTCATATGTATGCTAACAATAGTATTTATTCTAAATTATTTTAAGTGGAAGCAATGGCAACTCCAAGATATGTTCAAGACTAATCTCCCATAGTTACAATAAGGTTAATGACACCATAACAAGCATGGTTCAAGATGAAATCAGATGTTCAACATTTGGAGGTCTTGGATGTGTTATTAAATCTTATATCCTTGCTGAGAAGGAAAGGAATTTTGATGCCAAAAACATTTAATCCATATTGATCAAATATATTATGGAGATCTTGAAATTTTTAATTATCTCTATATTTCATTCAAGTTGAAAGTTATAAAGAGTGGGGATGTGATCTTTGATGAACTAGTTGCATGAAAGAATTGAGTGGGAAAGTTGAATGAGTTTCATGACAAACAATGTGATGCACCAATATATGAATTTAAAAATGTTAATGTTACAATTAGATCCATCAAGACCACAAGTGATGTAAAGGAGCCTAAAACCCCACTTGGTTAATTAATTTTGTATAGGATATAATGGAAGAGGATGAAGAAGTGCATTGAACACAAAGCCATGCAGAGGAACATGCTTATCTATAACCTATGATCATAATATTTAGCAATTGATATGCATTGAGAGAAAAATAATTGAGTCTTGAATCTATGAAAATTCCACTTCAAGGAGATAGTGAAAGAATGGTAACATGTCATGGATGAAGCATGAGACTCATTTATCAAGAATCAACTTGGAAAATTGCAAATATATGGTCCTAGAAGAAAGGAAAATGGATACAAGTTGATTTTTAATATCAAGCATAGACCAAATGATGATATAAGGCACACTTGGTTGAAAAAGGATATATACAAGTTGAATGAATAAAGTATGTAGAAACATTTTTAGTAAAAATGGCATGACCTAGATAAGAGTGTTTTTGGAATTCATGGCTAATGTGGATATATAGGTCTTTTAAAGTTTGATGTAAATATTTTGTTCTTGAAAAGCATGTTGGAAGTAAAGATATACATGTATTGTCTCAAAGGATAAGTTCACAAGGGAGGGAAGCAAAAGATGTGCAACATGAAGAAATAACTGAATGAGATGAAGGAATCATCTTGAGATTGGTACTAGTGTATAGATGGTCATTTGATTAGAGATGGTCTTCTACAACATTAATATGGAAACAAGAATGTGTGCATCAAGTGGCTTGGTAAGAAAATTTATAATCTTAAAACTATATGTAGATGAAGTGATTGTCTTAATCCATGTTGAATGTTTTCAAAACAAAAATACCTAAGATGAAAAAACATGGAGAGATCCATTATTCTCTAGGAGTTCAAGTATAAAGAGATAAAAGGAGGAGGCTAATTCAATAAATGAAGGTAGATATGAAACTATAATGAGGATATTTATAATATGTTAATGTTATCCCATATCCACACCAATGGATGTTAGCATAAAATTGTCAAGAGACGTGCATGTTTAAAGATAGAGGATGAAATAGCAGTGATGAAAACAGTTCCATACGAGAGTGCCTTTGGAACCCTAATGCATCCAATGGTTACTATGAGTGCTAATATAGCCCATGTTGTGAACGTTATTATTATTATCCATTATTTAGTGCTTTTAAGTATATTTTCAAGTATATTAGAAATACAACAAAACTTGGCATCACATTTAGTGGGGAGTAAGAAGGATGCACAAGATTTGCTTGTTCAATATGGTGTGGTTGGGAAGGAGACATAGATGAACATAAATCAACATTCAATGATATTTGATATTTGATGTAGAGGGTTGTTGATCTAGGATAAGCACCCAAGATGAAATCCCTTTCTGCCCCTAATTTATGAATATTTTGTGTGTTTTAAGTATTCACACATGTTCTATCACTATGTGCCAAGCTTATAGAATAATTTATATATAAACCGTGTATTTGGGGTTTCCAAATAGTGTGACTCTGAATAACTAAGAATTTTATTATACCCATGATTGGATAGACACTAAATGAATTTTGATAAGAACATTGTAATTGTATTGTACTTGGACATCAATATGATCTTTATCAACTTCTCTTATAGTTGAGCATATATGTGTCATGCATATGATTGGGCATGTCACATTCTAAAATTAACACAATGATTTCCTTAATATTCTAGCTTATACCAAAAATCTATTTTTTGATTTATAGGTGTGATGATGATGATGACGAAGAATAAGTTGATGATGATGATGATGATGATGATGATGATGATGATGATGACGATGACTAGGATGAGGATGAGGATGACAAAAATGATGATGCTGATGATTAGGATGATGATGATGATGATGATGGTGATGGTGATGATGATGAATATGTCGATGAACACGATGATGATGATGAAGGTGTGATGACAAGATATTTACCTTGGTCTTCACTAAATTTTTCTGAGCTTTTCCAACATTATAATAGAATGGTTATGAGTGATTATTCACTCCTATAAAGAATGCACTTTATGGAACTACCAAACTGATCAGTTTGGATCTTCCTCTTTAAGACACCGGACTAGGTACATAAGTCTTGATTCTTCATGTGCACAAATCTAAGAACATGATGCTTCACAGGGCCCAAAAAGTTGTATTTTTTTTACTACTTCTTGGATCATATTGAATTGTCAGATTAGTCCCTGGAATGGGTGTTAGGAGCAATCCTTAATTTTTCACTCAACTGGATGCTCCCCCTATCATGTATACGTCTTCATTCACTAAGCTCCCCCTAAAATTGGGATGATGAATATGTTGTTGGTGATGAATATGTTGTTGATGATGATGATGAGGAATATGATGATGATGATGGTAATGAAAATGATGATGATGATGATGATGAAGATGAGGATCATGATAATGGATATGCTAATGAATTGGATGACGATGATGTTGATGATGAATATGATGATGAAGATGAAGATGTTGATGACGACGAATAAGATGATGATGATCAATATGATGATGGTGATAACGAAGCGTTGATGATGAAGATGATGATTATGATGACGATGATAAGGAAGATGATGATGATGATGAAGATCATGATGATGATGACGACAATGACGATGATGATGATTATGAAGATGATGATGATGACATTAATGAAGACGAAGAAGATGATCGTGATGACGATGAAAAGGATGATGATGAGGATAATGCTGATGATGATTATAGTCGACGTTGTTGTCATCATGATCATCTTCATCGTCTTCATTGTCATCATGATGATGATAATCATCATCATCATTGTGTTCGTCCTTGAAGGGACTTATGTATAGGATATTACTATAAGCAATGCAACAAATACAAATTATGACAAAATCCTAGTTAAATTAAATTAAACTACACTAAATTAAAAACATAGAGTTGTTTAACTATAATTAATTTAAAATGCAACAAAATATAAATTATGCAAATAAAAAAAACCCAAAATAAACTAAACAATAGATAAATATGCAAAATGAAAAAACAAAACAATACACAACATATAAATAGGTGCATGCACTCTGAGTTTCGGTAGGTTTATCCTCCCATGGTAGTTAGTGTGGTCACCTTTGATTGGAATATCACAAAGAGTCTAAATGTTATCAAGAATATTTAATTAATCAAGATTATTGTGGTCGCCTCTATTTGGCATATGGAATATTTAATTAATCAATTAATTCATAAACCATCTTCAAATCTATGGGCTTGGGATCTCTACAGGCTTTCTTTATTTTGAAATCACGGACTCCCTTCATCTACAGCCTACGTGTGTCTTCATTAAACCCTTTGCAAGGATTTTCCCTAAATATATGCTTTTTAATTTCGATCACATCATATCTTCCAAAATACTATCCTTAAATCCTTCTCAACATATGCAGAATTCCCTTTATAAATTTATGTTTATTAATTTCTTGTAGCGTACTCTTTTATTTCACCAAGAGTGTACAGGCATACTTTTCTAACTTTTGGAAGAATTATGTTTTTCACATATTGACCATATTTAAATAAACTGAGGGTATGGCTAGGTATCCACCTCAACTAGGAACAAGACCATGTCACCTTAAAACCTTACTGACAAACAAACAATCTATGGCAGACACTTTAAAATGGTATTTCAAACTACTCATTCTCTGGCAATCAATTTTGTCAGACCCTAGTAATTACTGTGACAGGAGGCATTTTGGAAGACTAATATCTCACACATGTGAACACCCAGAGGGAAATTGAGATCATGAGTGGATGCCCAGATCATCAAATAATGGACCCATAACATCTAATGAATTTATAAATTAAAGAGATGAATTTGGCGTGCATTTCCAAGTGAGCTCTCAACCTCCTGTTTGCAACACTTGGTCAATTTTTCATATTTTTGGATATGCAATCTAATGCTTTTACCTCTTTTGGCAGGTTGATATTTTTCTCATGGGGTCACCATAAGAAAAACTAAGAACATGGATGGATAGCCAATTCATTAAAGAACATACCTATACCTTCCTAATGAATTTATCATCTCTCAGACAGTCTTTGGCGGGCATTTCCAAATGCCATTTCAACCTTGTTATTTGACACTTAGTCAATTTCTTTAAACCCTAGGTCTCAAAGGTGATTTCAAATTTTCATCAAACTTGGAGTGTAAGACATCCAATGGATGGATGAAAACAAAATGAATCCATTAAGACCATATTCATCCTTTGGAACTACTTTCTCTCTCCTCGATGGGCATTTTACTAAAGTATGATGTAAAAGCTGCTTAAGACCTTGTTTTGGCAGATCCATAATTTCTGCCTCAGGTACTTTCAGGTCAAAGTAAGAACATGGTCAGGTAGACAACACAACCACCTACAAGATTCCCATATGGTGCAGACATTTATTTCAACCCACAAATTATGGCGGGAATTCTCCTAGAGCAACTTGTCTAATTTGACCAAAAAGAACTTCTTTTGGGAGGCCTGTATATTTTTCCTCAGAGATTTTTTCTGAGAACTGGTGCCATGGTCGGATATATATTTCAACCAACTATGGGATGATAGGCCATGTTAGGCATTTTCTCCTTCTTATGAAATATGGTGGCCATTTTCATAAGTTCTTTAGGACAATTTTTCACCACTTAGTCTTTTTCCAACTTTATCATACATGCCTATGCCCATCAACAATTCTTTTGTCATTAATGAATATCTCAAGGATATGTTTGTCCGCAATCATCAATTCACCAAATTTCACCAATTCTCCATTCATATATTGACATCAATGCCAACACATTCATCTTCCATATTTCCAACAATGATTCCCAAGAGGATGGAGATGAGAGGTTACTTGCCATCATCTCAACCTAAATATGTAACTTAGTTGTTTCATAATGCTTAGATATTGCTAGGTCATCATTAGTGCAACTATCTCATTGAAGTGATAAGTATTTGAATAACAGAGCATTTTTATGGGGTCCAATGAGCCCTTACTTGTCTTGGATCGAAACTGGAGATTCTTTTCCATATACTATTCCTTTTCCTATTGTTTCCCTTGGCTTCGAGGTTGAAACTATAGAGAAAGGACAGTTGTAGGTCTCATCCATTGTCACAAGAAATCAATACTTAGTTACTACTTGTGTTAGTTCCTAATGAATAATGAATAACATGTTACACTTTGGAATGTTAGTTCCTAATGAATAATGAATGACATGTTACACTTAGGAATGATGATTGTATAATATTTTTTTTTAATTAAAATTGTATGTTTTTGTATATATAAGATTCCTATTCCCGTATTTTAGTTGTACTTGATTTTTTTGTTACGTATTTTTTCTGTAGCGTATTCGAATCTGTACTCAAATATTGCTACTATGGTTTTGACTGTTTACTTCGTATTTTCTGAGGATTCATATGAAATATAGGCTGTATTTGAGGTGCAAAATGACCATGATGATACTTTTTCCTGTCAAATGCCAACCTTGAACCCATCCATCGCCCGTTTGATAGAGAACGGGCCTAAACCATACCATCATGACCAAACAAATTCGGGATTTCCTTATTGAAGAACACTATAGAAATGGTAAGAAAATGGTCTTGGGTAGTGTAAGACAATTAAGGGTTGTGATAAGATGATTATGGATCCAACATCACCCTATCCACATCCATGTGAAAACCCACTCAAAACTACCTACAATTGGTCTAAATTTGGTGACATTTCACAATGTTATCCTATTTAAAAAAAAGCAGGCACATAGTTAGAGAAGGTGTACCTTGCACGAGGAAACTTACACATAAAACCACTATGGAAGAGGGAGTGTTAGACTAACATATCTAAGTTTCAGTGGGAAATCCATGAATGAAGTAATATGACCACCGCCCGTTACAAATTTAATCCCCAACATGATCTTTATGAGGGGGAACCCCATACCTCTTTGCATGCATTAACTAGTCAAGTGGCCCAATAAAAACACTTATATATCCGTGTTGTGAACAAATTAAAAAGCAAACCAAATCGTTTCTTATACTTAAAAATCATTCAAATATAAATAACTCTAAAAGAAATTACACCTTTGAGAGAAAAAAATATTTTGGTAAATTTTTTGGGAAGAATTTTTTTTTATATTAAAACATTACAAGTAAATATATTTGCTCACTAAATTATATCCTCTTGGTAGCTTATATTCTTGTTTTATCAAGTGTAGGTACCACCAAATATGTATCTATTAGGTCTGTCTTCCTTGAGTGATGGTGAATATATAATTAGAGAGGTTGAAAGTGATACTTGTTGTACTAGATCTACCGGTTCTATATCAACTAGATATGAAAAGGTAAGGAAAAGATTTTGTAGATGCATGCAATATTTTATTGCCAATAGAGGGTCTTGTAATTATGATGCTGAGAGCATAGGTGACATTGAGTTTCCCTTGAGGTATATACATCTAGTGCAATGATGGGTACCTAATAATCTACCTCAAGTGGACACATATTTCTTCATCAATGGGAGGATGTATCGCATTGCTCCTTCATCCTTACATGGATTGGGTCTATTTTCCATGGATGGCATAAAGCTCGGCTATGGCACTATAACTAAATTGATGGAGTATGTTGGACCATTATAAAGATACAATAACTAGTTGATGTTGGTCCAATATAATCGAAGTATGAGGATATACAGAGTTGCCACAAATTATATACAACTAGCAGAACACAATAAAAACAAAGGGGCGACTATGTATATTGATGGGAGACCAAAAGAATCCAAAAACATTGTTGGCTTCATAAATAGTACACGGCTAGTGACAAAAACTAAGCAATTGAATTGCGAATTTGAGGGACGTGAAGCACATCATATATTTTTATGTGAAACAAAAACAATACTTCTAGGTGAAGAGTTGTTGATCGATTACAACTTAAATCGAATATATGCGGCCTCCATGGTCCAGGGTAACCGTTATTACAGTTGATTATACCACACATGCTTGATCACATTTTTATGGCCTTCCCTATCCCTCTGCGGACTCTTTGGACCCCATGGACCATTATTGTACCTTTGATGTCTCGAAGATCATCCCTTAAAACACCTATTATTTATTGTGCGCGACTTTTAATCCCTTTCTCACGTATATACGTGGATATTACCCTTAAACCCATGTACATCGGGATGTGTGCATAAGTCCAAATATTTTTGGAGTTTTCCTTGATGTGGATCCAATTCACTTGTCTCTTGGCCTTCCATATGCCTCGCGATCGCTTGGATTTGACCTTCCATTACCCCATTGAAGCACTATATAAGGAACCCCTTGGATACATTGAAGAGGAGGAATTGAAGAGAAAGAAAACTATAGTCCATTGTTGTCGTAGCTTCCTTGTACTTGAGTCTGTATCCATTTGTCCCTTGGAGAACTTTTTGTTCTTCCCAATATTTCCTTTGTTTGTGAGCTTTCTATTGAGAGATGGAGGATTGATTTGGTGGAGGCCCAAGTGGACGACTCGGTTTCTTCGGTTCGTAGATGTGCCAACATAGGTTGTCACTTATGTAATCTCTGATTTTATTAATAGAAATATCTTTTCCTGTCCAATGATGTGCATTTAAATGAATATTGAATCCATGGATGCGTTTAATTGCTTATGCGTTATTGATTATATATGTCAGAGTAGGTCTAACACTATATTATATATCATGCTTTCCATGTTTACTATTGTTGAGAGTAAATTGCTAAAGTAAGCAGGATTGGAAAAAGCTCAACAGGGATCTACTTCAATCGTCTAGAATAAGGTATGATTCGAGACCCTTTAGTGTTAGATGTTTTATTTCTCTTGCATATTGGGAATGGATTGATTTCAGTGGCTTCTCTATTTGTTGTAGTACACCCCAAGCCATAGGAATTTTTCTGTGTAACAGAATTGGCGACCATATTGGGGACGTTCCTTGTTTTTCTTGGGGGTTGGGGGCACAATGTGCTTGATATTCTTGACTTGCTCTTTGTTTCTCCCTGTTTATGTGTCTCATTTTATATTATGTTCATCCATTGACACTCCCCTTTATTGGTTTGACCCTTGTCTTGCTTTTTACGAATGTATTGTCTGTATACGTAGGTTTTTGGCTAAAAGTCATGTACATATGTAGCTGTTCTTTAAATAGTCACGTACATCCTCCCTTTTGGTTGAGTTTGATGTTGTGGGAATTTTTTGGGTGGGTTTTGAGTGTGGTTGGGTCTTCCTAGGTTCTAATGTTGTTTTTTGGATGCTTCTTTTGTGACCAGAGACCACTTTTTCATTGATTTTTCTTTGAAAGTAGTTCTAGTCATTTATATTTTTTGTTTTTCCATTAGTGCATTAATTTTTTGTCTCGATGTCTCACTGGGCTTGTGTTTTATACTTGATGTAGAGACTACGAGTTTTAAATGACTTTTATTTCATTTTTCATTCTTTTATATTGAAAAATACGAAGTAGTTAGATTCTTACTTGCATCTCGCATATGGATTTGAGGAGGTATTTGCATTGGATTGCTTAGATGAGAGTTGTATTTAGGATTTCATATAGGAAGGATTGCATTGACATTGAAGGAATGATTTTGTATGCATCTCATGTAGTGGCATACCCTGTTTTTCATTTGAAAAAGATTGCACTTAGCATTGTTTGTTATAGTGTGCATATTTATTTCACTGTTGAGTCATAATGTCATTGGATGCATGACCATTTTCCCTTTGAGTAATTATAGCCAATTAAAATAAACACATAATAAAATGAATTACATTCTTTTCTTTTCTAGGGTGCATCAACAAGATTAGGTTTTAGGGTCTTGGAATAGTTCATTGTAAGTTAATGCTCCAAGACTACTAAACACAAACAATTAGGTGTCTGTCCAGGTGAGAGAGTGAAACCCTTGGTATAATTAGTGTTTCTCAAAATGCTCCTCTTACATGGGAGTCAAGCACAAGGCAATGCTCGCGATTGTGATTGGGATGACCCCTTGTCACTTTCTGTAAGCACTAGAGATATTTCTAGGATTGTATTCGTATATGGGGGCTCTTTCAAGACTTCCAGGATTTGCTACCCTGCCCATATGGCCAATCCCGCTTGCGACTGTCCACCTGAGCATTGATTATATTGAGGTGACCTTAATTTCCTTACCTAGGTTATGGAGGGGGTATTTTCAGAGTTTATTCTACAGGTGTCCTTGCCAGGTAGAGGTCAGACAACACAGTCTCTTTATGTGTTGAAGCTGAGGGCCACTATAATTGGTTACGTACCTCCACTTGTAGTGTATGGGAGTTTCAAGCCTCTCATAGGAGAGACATAACTACTGCATTCAGGAGCTCACATATCCTCCCCTTGGTTTTCTTGTATTTTGGCTATAGATTTTCTTAGGAGTGTGCTCTTTGTGCACTAGTTGGCCTTTGGGATCACAATTACTTGAGTATATTTATGCTCTCTAGATTTTGGGTCCTTTTATTTTCGGCATGCCTGGTATCCTATCACCTGTCCTTGGTCCTAGTACGTATACTGGTGTCGGACTTGCGAGCATCACAACCCTTTAGCATGCTCATAGATTTGGGAGTGGTCACATTCCGCCCTCTACTCCATTTGTGAGGACGTTTACTCCCTTCTCTTGGTCTTTACACCAGTGGTCACCCTCACAGGGGTGGTAGTGGATGCGTCAACGTTGGGTATGGACCTTACTTTCCTTTTTATGTCCCATCGTTCACCACAATGTTTCCTTTGGGTACATTTGTCATGATCATTCCTCCCTATATCCTATAGTTTGGATTCTTTATTGACTATTTTGGGTTGTTTTGGACTAATATGGTTGTCATGTAGGGTCCTGTTTTTTTACACTCTCTCTGAGGTTTAAACCCATTCATTCCTATCATAGTTTTTATGTCTGAACTGGAATATAGTTTAGGATTTCATATCCGCCTGCATTTTGCATGACCTTATGGCCATTTCATTTTAACCTTAGGTATGAACCCATTCCATGGTATCACGGAACCTTCATGTTGTTGTTAGAAGTGGTACTATGTGAATGATAGAGCTTTCCTATACATGGGTGTCCTAGTTAGCTCCCTTTTTCATTTGGTACCCATGTTGTGAGTCCTCTCTTAGGTCTGAGAGTCCCTTTTAGTCCCACCATGTCCTTGAGCAAGAGCTTCATGCTCCTCTTGAACTTTATGCTGGCCATTTCCCTGAGACTCCCTTGTATATGTCAAGTTGTAATTGTATTATCATGAGTTTTTGTTTCCTTATTAAGCCTTACGCCAGCTTCCCTAAATTTGATTATCAGCCATATAGCCCAAGCTTGTCTCATGTTTAGCCAAGCAAAGCCTTTTTTATATATCATTTGCAGCTTGATTCCCCATTTTTCACTAGGAGGGGACTTTCCCGCGAGTGTCGTTATCCTACACATGTTTCCTTGCATTGAGCATAGGTATGTTCCATTGCTTGGAACTAGTTTGTTTGTCCCTTGACACTCATCTCCTCCTAGATTTGTAACTATAAAGAACTTTTATTCTTTTTCAAGATTTTCAAAATATCTGAAAAAGTCCAAAAAAATAAAAAAACCAAAAAGACGGACAGGAAAAGATGTTATCTTTGGCAGCAGCCGAGTCGTGTCGCATTCAAACAGACCATTGTATATCAAATCCATCGGTTGGATTAGTAGTTTGACTTTAGGAGTTGTACTCATTTTTTTCTGAGTTTATCTCCATCGACTTGTTAAGTTTCGAGTCCCTATGGAGCCTCTGTTGATGCCTCCCGCGTCACAGAGATGTCCCAGTTTTGTATATCGAGTCTATGCTACCTATATTTAGTCACCATTCTCCTTTATGATCTTGTATGAAGGAATTTGAATCCTAAGTCGGTCATTCTTCAGTTGTCTTGAATTTGCATTTCGGCCATTCCTGATACTATTATTGGTTCGTGCACATCTTGTTCGAGTCCTTCCACATTATACAGCGCTGCTAAGTACCTTGTGTTGGTTGATGGGTGATACCTTAATTCCCTCCTTCTGGCGGATTCCATCCCATCAAATTCAGATCATTTATTCTGGGATAGGAGTCTAGAGTCATTTGAGTGCCTTGAGACTTACAATCATAAGTGGTAGGTTCTCTCGCCATCGACAGTTTTGGGAATACATCAATGTACCCTGATCAATGGATTCTTTCAAGCGTTCGACCTTAACACATATATTCACACTTGTTAATTTGCACTCTAGTACCTTGATTCACATTTTCATTATCGGTGCATGATCTCGCGTCTGTTAAAGGTATACATCAATGACCGGTAATCAGACAATGGACTACTATGTTTGACCTCGACACCTCTATTCACACAATAGGAAATGTACTCGTAGTGGTTTGTGTAGAAGACTTTCCAGATTAGTGACATTCCACATATGCTACCACCTTGATCGTGCCAGTGTTCATGAGATTTCAGCTCTTGTGACTTGATTCCAGTGTATGTCAGATATCTTCAGCCATTATGGAGATCTTGATCCATTGTATATCTTCAAATTTCATGGAGATCTTGATCCTTTGTATATCTTCATCATGGAGATTCTGATCTATTATATATTGTACGTGACGATGACTACATAGGTTACATTTTTTATATCATGCCTATTCATGGCCATTGTACTCTTATGTATCCAGGACTGCCATATGTATTTGCAGTCATATGCAAAGATTGATTATTGTACTATACTTATGGATGGTTAGTTCTTCCACCTGGTTCTTCATCACTCCACTTCTGGGATGGATTTATAATGTATTTAGGCCATATTGCTACCCCTCTAACCTCACACATTAGGGGGCATCTTTTACAGCTAATTTTACCACACATGGTTGATCACACTTTCATGTCCTTCCCTGTCCCTCTACAGACTCTTTGGACCCCATGGACCATTATTGTACCTTTTATGTTTCCAAGATCATCCCTAAAAACACCTATTATTTGTTGTATGCGACTTTTAATCCCTTTCTCGCATATATACGTGGATATTACCCTTAAACCCATGTACATCAACATGTGTGCATAAGTCCAAATATTTTTGGAGTTTTCCTTGATGTGGATCCAAGTCACTTGTCTCTTGGCATTCCATATTCCTCGATATCGCTTGGATTTGACCTTCCATTACCCCATTGAAGCACTATATAAGGAACCCCTTGGATATATTGAAGAGGAGGAATTGAAGAGAAAGAAAACTATAGTCCATTGTTGTCATAGATTTCTTGTGCTTGAGTCTACATCCCTTTGTCCCTTGGAGCACTTTGTGTTATTCCCAATCTTACCTTTGTTTGTGATCTTGCTATCGAGAGATGGAGGATTGAGGTGGTGGACGCCCAGGTGGAGGACTCGGTTTCTCTAGTTCGTAGACGTGCCGACAGAGGTTGTCACTTATGTAATATCTGATTTTATTAATATAAATATCTTTTCCTGTCCAATGATGTGCATTTAAATGATAATTGAATACATGGATGCATTTAATTGCTTCTGCATTATTGATTATATATGCTAGAGTAGGCCTAACACTATATTATATAGCATTCTTGCCTTGTTTACTGTTGTTGAGAGTAAATTGCTAAAGTAAGCAGGATTGGACAAAGCTCAACGGGGATCTACTTCATCCATCTAGAATATGATATGATTTGAGATCCTTTAGTGTTAGATGTTTTATTTCTCTTGCATATTGGGAAGGGATTAATTTCTGCGGTTTCTCTGTCTGTTGTGGTACACCTGAAGCCATAGGAAGTTTTCTCCATAACAACCGTGGAAGGTTACATGCTATTCCTCATCAGGTAAATGTTAAATATAGTAACTAAACATAAATACAATAACTAAATGTTTCAATTTTTTTGTTAACATTCGATTTCCATTGTTGACATTCACTTTTTTCGTGCAAATTATGAATATTTCCATGTGATAACATGCTTATTACATTGTTATGCTTATCTCATTTTTTTATGTTACAATTATTTACTCAAATTTATTGATTGATTTATTTTGTCAAGGTTGTAGTAGTGGAAAGCAACATGTTGTTTCCACGGTCCAAGGTGACCGTGGAAGGTTACAATCTATGCCTCGTGAGGTAAATGTTAAATATAGTAAATAAATATGGCATCAATAACAAAATGTTCCAATTTTTTCAGTTAACATTTGATTTTCACTATTAACATTCGCTTTTATCATGCTTATTATGAATATTTCCATATGGTAACATGCTTATTACATTATGGCAGGGGTATTCTCATCCCCATGGAGCAAAACATGTATCTCCTCCTTTGGAGGTAAAAGTAAATATTATTGTAGTATCTCATTTTTGTTTATGTTACAATTATTGACTCAACTAAATATGACTACAATAACTAGAAACTCCAACCTCAGAAGATTTCCATGTGACAACATGCTTATTATACTGTGGCAGGGGTTTTCCCATGGTTTTCATGGAACAGAATGCATGTCCTCTACTTCCATGGTCTAGGGTGACCGTGGAAGGTCACACTCTATGCCCCATTAGGTAAGTGTTAAATATAATAACTAAATGTTGATATTTTTTCTATTAAGATTCAATTTCCACTGTTACCATTTGCTTTTTTCATGCTTATTGTGAATATTTCCATATGATAACATGCTTATTACACTGTGGCAGGGGTCTACTCAATTCCATGGAGCAGAACATGTATCTTCTCCATTGAAGGTAAAAGTAAATATTAGTGCAATATCTCATTCATGTTGATGTTACAATTATCGACTCAACTAAATATAGTAATTAAATATGACTACAATAACTAGAAAATCCAACCCCAAAATATTTCTATATGACAACATGCTTATTACACTGTGGTAGGGGTCTACCCATGTTCGTCATGGAATATAACGTGTGTCCTCTACTTCTGAGGTAAACATAAATATTATTGCAATATCTCATTTTTTATTATGTTACAATTATTTTCATAACGTTTATTTATTTATTTATTGTGTCATGGTGGCACTGCTGGAAAGGCAACTACTGCTTCCATGGTCTAGAGTGACCATGGAAGGTCATACTCTATGCCTCATTAGGTAAGTGTTAAATATAATAAATAAATGTTTTGATTTTTTCTGTTAGCATTCAATTTCCACTGTTGACATTCACATTTTCCTGTTCTTATGGTGAATTATTGATTTATTTGTCGTGTAAGGGTGGGGACCGTGGAAAGGGACCTACTGCTTCCACGGTAGAGGGTGACCATGGACAATCACCCACTATAAGTAGATTAGTATGGGGTGATTGTGAGAAGTCACTGGCCACAACACTGCATTAGGTAAGTGCTAATTCTTAATAGTAACTAAATTCATTACAATAACAATGTTTGAATGATGTTAAAATGATTTTGCTTAATTTTATTATTTGATGAATTTAGTCCAGTGCACTTGATCTGGGTGATGAGGAGCTTGAGGATGAAATTTACTATTCCATAGACCCTATGGATACTATAAAGAAGGCCTTGAAAAAGGAAAACATAGAAATGATTTCTTTGGCTTGCATAAGACCTATGACATAGGAGATTAGGGAAAGGATTGAAGAGCTGAAAGAACAAATAAAATCTTTCAGGGTAAGTGGCATCTTCACATATTTTTTTAAGCTATGACACGGTTTCATATCTGATATTATGTTTTCTATTTTTCCAAGTGATATGATAAAGTAAAGCTTTTTCGTTTATAGGATTTTTTACAACCCGTGACTAGAGAAACTGCCGAGACAGGTATAGGTAGCAGTGATGCTCCAATGCAGCAACACTACCGACAAAGAAATGTAATTTATGATGAATTTTTTGCTACATGAGATCATTCCTAGTAATAGAATATAAATAAGATGTCAATTTTTTGTTGACTAACATGTCTCTTTCCCATCATGTGCTTAGGGGACTATTTTTATCTTATGGGCATATTTGATACTAACTTGACAAATTTTGGCCATTCTTGATCTGGTTTCATAGGAAGGATCAAATTTTCATATTCAACTCTTCCAATAATGAGCAACATCAAAACAACTTACCACAAGTTGGCACTACAAATATCCTACATATATTTTCTAGGTGAACAACCACTCTTTTTCCCTAGGGGTTGAGTTATTTTTTTTATTATTTATTTATTTTTCAATAAAGACGAATTCAATGCACCTTATGTTTTTTGTAGTATGATGAATTATCACTAGTAGCTCTTCACATGTAGTAAAGCAAGTGATGATATTTCACAAGGAGTGTCTCCAAGGAAATTATGATATAGTTTCTAAACTACAAATTGCATTCTAACATGTGCAACCTACTTATGATCAATGCCAAAAGGTGATCTATGATGAATTTTTTGTTATATGAGATCATGCATAGTAAAAGAATAGAAATAAGTTATCAATTTTTTGTTGATTAACATGTCTCTTTCCTATCATGTGCTAAAGGGACTTTTTTTTTCTTTCGGGCATATTTGGTACTAACTTTGACCAATTTTGGCCATGCTTGAGGTGGTTGCACAAGAAGGATCAGTTTTTCATTTTCATCTCTTCCAGAAATTGCAGGCTTGACCTTCTGTGGCTTCATTTACACCTGCGGGCTTCCTCGGTCTTCAAATCTTGAGCTCCCTTCATCTTCAGAACATGGGCTTCCTTTACTTCTAACTAGTGGGCTTCTTTAAGCTTCTGCAAGTATCTACAGGTGTCTCTAGGCTTCTTCCAAGCTTTGTGGGCATCCTTCCAAGCCCTCGCCCTTGTGGCTTACTTAAGCCTTAGTGGGATTAACCTAATTTCTGGTCACAATAAGTTGATACGAGCCCAATGGTGCCTACATCTTTTATCGATGGTATTTTTTATAGATGTACCCCCCTACCTTATCATAGAAATCAGCTCTTAGTGGTGCCTAGAATATCATTTAATTAATGTTTATATGAGCCTTGTGGTGCTTACAATGTATTTTATCGATGGTATTTTTATAGATGTACCCTCCTACCTTGTCATAGAATCTGCTCTAAGAGTTGCCACTTTAGCCTTTAATTATGTATTTGAGCCAATTATTATGAATTTGTGCATCCTAATGGGAAAACGGTTTTTGAGGCAATAATTAGGGTGCTTAGGGCCAATTTGGGTACTTTTGGGCACTTTTTAAATCATTATGCATTATTTTTAGAGTCAGTTAACACTTTTTGACCTCCCCCGTAAACTTCCCATTTATTTTTTCCCCTTTTACTTCAATATTTTTTTTCCCATGTCTTACTTTCCCAATATATTTATTTTCTATAAATCACATTTCCTATGTTATATTTTAACCATTTCTTTGTCTTTAAAATATAGTATGTATTTTTTCACAAGCACTTATTGAAGATCTAAAACCGTGGAAAGAAAGGTACCTTTCCACGGTTTTTATATATTTTTTAAACCTTCAAGTTTCGTCACAATATTGACAAACTTTCGTCGCGGGTATTACAAAACCATTGAAACCCCGGGTGGCTTTCCACAAATACCATTGCTATTACCTTTCCACGGTTTTTATATTTCTTTTTAAACCTTCAAGTTTCATCGCAATATTGACAAACTTTCATCGCGGGTATTACAAAACCATTGAAACCCTGAGTGGCTTTCCATGAATACCATCACTATAGCAATGAAATTTCATGGAAAAATTACCATTCAACTTGCAGATTTCGTTAATAGAGATTGGTTTTCCACAGTTTTATGTGGAAGAAATTTCTGTTCAAATTCTAGAATTCGTCGATAGAGATACAAACGTTCGTCGAAAGTGTTCAACAATTTTGAGTGGAAATAAAAAATTTCCTAGTAGCTTTTGGCAATATTTTCATCGTTATATGGACGACAAGTTTGTCTATAGAGCGACAAAATGTATAAAATGAATTAAAAATTCAATTTCAAGGCCACCGTATAGAAGACAAGTGGCAGCCAGTTTTCATCTCTATTTCGACATCTTATAAAGTTCATCATTATATCCACGAAATAAGTGCCACAAAACATCGCGACCGTTATTGTCACAATTGAGACGAAGAAAGGTGAAAATAGAAACAAAAAACTATCGCAATTTTGATATTATGTATTAGTGTAATAAAGTTACAGTTACAGTGCCTCTACTATAATATCTTACAAATTTCCAACCCTTGTATTTCCTGTCCTGTGCGTACTTATACAAGAGTGAAGCTATTTAGTTGCATCAATTTTGAGAAACCATGAAGATATACAGTCCTTTGGCTATTGAATTAAATCAAGAACAGTTCAGCTATTAATCCATTGCATAAGATGATCTCATGAATAAATGGACTTTTAATTCAAGTTGTTTCAGAAACTGACATCCCCAGCTAAATGTGAAAGATACTTGAAGAGTTTCAGTTGCATGCATGAAGGAGCATCTGAGGTTCTTTCGCCAATATTTTAGACTGGGTCATTGAACAGACAATTGACGTCGAGCAATACTAATTTTTGAATATGATGAGTTGTTGTAGTTGAGACACCTGGTGATTCTAAATCATTCTTTCAAATCATTGACAGATCAGCACAAATGAAAGGTAAAATTCATGATTGTAAGTAAAACCAAGCATAAAATCAAATAGGAAATAATGATTTATACCTTAGGTCTCCATGCTTGTTTGTGCAAAAGATAAGGATTAAGCTGTAAAATAAAGGGAAAGAATAGGGAGAAAGGGTAAAATAGAGTAGTGAAAAAAGGGGCCTTTTCAGGACCCAACAATTACTCTACAAGAATTGCATTCAAACACCCTAGTTGCATTGTCAACTCGTAGGCTACAAGTCATGCCAAAAGGGAAAGTTTAAGTTATTGGTTTGGTTTTCAAAAAAGTACATTTATGTCCAAACCTTTCACAGGCCCTCAATGCCTCTTTGCAACTTGGAACCAACCTTTTTTAATAAATGGTATTTCATAATTCACTTATGCCATAGTGCATGAGCATAATATGTTTTGGTCTTTCCTAACCTTAGAGCTTTACCTTTTAATAAATAACCTTTGCAAGGTATGTTATCACAGTAAACCCTTAAACATCCTCCTTACTAGAGCTTTCAACCATTAAGATGATATGACAAAATTTTATGGCTAAGGTGAGATCTTAGGTCCTAAACCTTATAGGATTTTTTCTTCCAAAACTTACCCTTAAAACGTTTTAGAAACTAGAGTCTTTACCTTGGTCGAGTAAGAATCTTGAATGCGTCAAGACTGTTTCCTGCCAATTGCATTATAACAATAAAGATTGAAATCAAGGAATGAGAAGAAAAAATAATAAACGAAAATAAATATTAAAATTACTTCATTGTTTTTTTTTTAATTTCTTTTTTGGTTGGTATTTCAAGGTTGTGACAGAATGGTATCAAAGTAAGGTTACAATGCTTAGCCTGAAAAAGGACCCAACATATGTGTATTATCTAGTTGGATGCACAAATATCTCTTCCAGTTTGGAAACTCCATTGATGTAATATTCTGTATTATTAATAAAAGAAGCTTTTGGGGGTTCGTTTGTTAGGAAACCCCACCTTTCTGTACTTGTGATATTTTCATGGATGGAATGTACAATTGTAATTTTGGCTAACTATTCCAACAAGGAATTAATAATAAAACTTAATATAGTTAAGGTAAATTACTTCCACAGGTTAGTCGTATTCTATCGGTGTGCCCTTTGAGTTGGTCAAGCCCTCAAGGTGGTCCTAGGAAGTTCCACACAGTCTTAGACGAACGAGACGAACGAAAAAACAAAAAGGCTATCACAAATGGTATCAAAGCCACATTCGATTATGGCATACACAGAAGTGTCTCTTCAGCACCAACCCCTTGTTAATTAGACAGTTGGTGGATCCGCTTAAATGAGGACATCAACATATTTAAGTGCGGGATAATGTTACGAACCTATGTTAAGCGCCATTGGAAAGGAGTTTTGGAGGGCGCATCAGGATGCGTTATTCAAGAGATTACAAAACTTTTATCTTATATTGATTTGATCGGTGGATATAATAAATCTTCATAATTATTTTTCTCATTGTCAAACCAGTATCATAGAACTGCGGTTCAACTTTGTCATGTATTAGGATATGTACTTGTTAATAGATATCATGCCATATTCTTCATATTAGATATTATACATGATATTTTTGGCATGTTTCCTACTAAGACATGTTTTGGAATTTGTGTTCATTGATTTGCAGAAGTGATGTGTAATCCTCACCACCCTTTAGGGTCAAAAGTTCTTTTTAGGTAACCATATTTATGCTATGCATACTATTGATTTTTTTATAGAAAATATGGTACAATATTGTTTGGAAATGAAAAACATCTATCTATCTATCTATCTATCGATCTATTTATGATTGTGTCCATAGATCTTCACTATGAAGATGACACATGAAGTAATCTACTCATTGTCACATCCCCTCCCCTCTCATCGATAGAGAGGGCATGACTCATTGCTTCTATCCAACCAAGGATCTAGCCCCATGAACATAATCAAAGATGCATTGAAAATAAAATACATGTGCAGATGTATAATGCAATAATATACAATGGAAGAAAATCTCATTCAAGCATTAAATATGTTCATAATACTTTAAAAAACAAATACATTTCAAAAATTAAATACAAGAGAGCACTTATCTTGAATTTGAGCTTCCCTGAGAAACTACCTATGTCACTACAACGTTCCACCCAACCGTAGGCAAATTGTGCTCATCAATCTCTCAACACAACTGCCACTCCCGAGCTGGGCATGATTTTCACAAGGAAATAGGGAACAACAATATCACAAATAGCCAAATACACACCAAGGTTCAGCCAAACCAATACACAGTTCGGTTTATCAGGATGCTAAGGTAGTGGAAAGGATTAAATGATAAGATAGTGAGATCAACCATAGAGCTATTGACACCTCCACAAGATCTATCTATCTTGGCCTCCACAATACATACACACCCAACACAAGGAAGTATACCCTTCACTATTACACAGTCCCTCATGCCATACCTTCCTTTCTAGTGTTCTCTTAGGTGTGCATAGAAGATTAGCCATCCCCTCTTGATCTTTCTATGAGGCTCCTCTCTTCACTAGGTTTATCGAGCCAATTATGGGCCTCTTCCACTCCTAAGTCTTACAGACCAAAAAAAGGGTGCACATAACATCAAATATAAATGTTGAGCATGAAGGAAAAGGCTTGGGAAACCAAAAACGAAATTGAATATAGGGAAATCATTCCTGGGAGAGAAAATTCGATTTCAGAAAACGTTCTTGGGAATTACATGAGAAAAAACTACATCTACAAACCCCCAAATCATGAATCTCTCTTCCCATTCATTGAGCAATACAAATCAGTTTTCCCAGCATGGATAGATGAGGAAAACATCAGAAACACGTGAGGACAATGCCCCAAATAGATCCAACTACGTGAGGAAATGAAAAACATGAATGAGGAATGGAATGGGCATGCATTTATGGGTATTTACTTGCCCAATAAGAAAAAACAAGATTGGGTGATTAAATGCATTAACTTCCTCAACCAACTTCTGGAAGAAATAAATGATTGGGTGCATAAGACAAAATGGGTAGTTGAGAGTTTATGGGTTCTCTCATTGACATTTGGATTTGCACTATTGTCTCAAGGGTTTGAATAATCCCCCCCTTTTACTTGTGAAATCATGACCCCATCTCTTGTTGCATTGCATATCTAGTTGTGGGCACTTTTATTAAATTGCATATTTACATGATGTCGCAATATATATTGTGCCTGGCTAGCACGATAACCACATGCATCGTTTTTAATTGTAGATACATAAAACGATAAATCCATGGTGGGGCCTTGGCCTTGAGCTCCTCACCATGATTTAATAACATTATTTAAATAATTTACAATTTTAATGCAAATGGGGTCAAAATCGGGATATTACACTCATGGTATTGCCTATCATGGCCTTGAGACAAATCCTCATGCATGCAAATTGATATTCCCTTTTAATCACCCAGTTATAAATAAAGAGGAACCATTGTTCATCTTGACCTCATCCCTTGTCATGTGGTTTTAAAGTAGGGTGTAACAACCCCAATATTATGTTTCTAAATATCAATGATGAACTAATTCATTATTTATAAATGGGTGATTAAAATGGTATATCCCAATTTTTCATTCATCAAGATTTGTCTCAAGACCATGGTAGGAAATTGCATGAGAAAACTTTGTTGGAAACAGTAATTATGAACAACTAGCACACATATAACCACCCACACCTATCATGTTGTACATCAATTCTCTGAATTTCAACTTTCTCTTTAACTCCAACAATTTATTATGATCATTGATACAGAGGAAAAGAAAATCGAGAATTGTTCCACATGAATCCATACAAAGGGATGCATGTATCTATTTGCCATGTTAATGGGTTGTTCCATTTTTAATTGTTGGAGGAAAATCTCTTGGCAACATCAATTATGAACAACTTGCACAATTAAACGCTCTAATTGAAACTAAACATAGAGCAATTCAAACCAACAATAAATCCACTCTCAAATATCTACAAGATAATTTATTTTTGTTTTAATATCATTTAAGGGATTGTGAAAATTACATCCGTGGACCAGAAATTAATGATTAAAATTAAGAATTCCAAGGATTAAATTTCCCATAAATCATTTCAGTTTATAAGCTTGCATTGAGGATTAAGGATAGTTAGTAATTGTTGTTATATGTATTGAACCTCCATATATTTTTGAATCATAATTTCATGGAGCACGTTGTAGAATGCACCAATTTCCTTCAGAGCAATGTCTTGTTGGAGAGTAAAAGATTGAAATTGTACTATTTAGGTTTTAAGAGTTTGGTGACTAAGAATAACAAGGTCGAGGATATCGTTATTGTATTTTCTGAGTGTTGTTGGTCTCATAACATAAGATGACATGAACTTGGAGATCGGCTTTAAGCATTCTACAACCTGCTCCATGAGATTCTTTTTCAAAAATATATGCAGGTTCCATACATATAACAGTAATTACAAACTGGCCTTAATCCTTAAAATTATTAATTCTAGTCATTAATTCCTAGTTCACAGATGTAATTTATACAATCCATTTAATGATATTAAAGAAAAAACAAAACCTTGACTACAATTTAGGGAAACTATCATACATTCCAAGAATTATATCTTACAGTAGAAATCGAGTTAATGGACTAGCTAAAATCAATTGGAATTTTATTGGGCACTAACAAGCCCAATAAGCCGCTAATATGAATCTTGGTGAAAATTCGAACTCAAAATACATTGATATAAATAAAAAGGCAGATAGACTATTTCATGGTCTAAAAGAATCATGAAGGTGGTTAGGCATGAATCTTCCCATTAACAACTTCAAAACTAGAACTATGGACACCACCAAATAAGCCCTCTAGGGGCTTGCAGATATTAGTAAGAAAACAACAAATGGTGGATGCAATAGTAGAACAAGTTATGACTCTAGGAACTGGAAGGTGGTAATTGTGGGGAACAACTTGTACAAACTGCGTGAAAGCACTAAAATTCATTCAGACAACTTGGAAGAAATGTTGGATGCAATAGAGTGTTCATTAGCATATGTAATTGGGAGTTGTGTGTTTAAAGTGAGATAGATTATAGTGGATGAATGTAGACTAGTATTATGATTTACGATGACTATAGGGGGGGTTCAAACCATTTTTATATGTTTCTATGAGGGGGTTTTTAAACCACCTTCATATGTCACTACGAGGGGGGTTCAAAACTACCCTTGTATATTACAACGAGGGAAGTTCAAAACTCCCCTTGTATGTTTATATGAGGGGGGTTCATAACTGCTCCCAAATGTTTGCAAGATGGAGTTTTATGAGGTGGGTTTTGAACCTCCCCCATAGGTACCTACAAGGGGGGTTTATAACCACCCCAAAAGGTTTGTAATAAGAAATTTTAGGAGGGGGGGGGGTTGAACTACCCCCAAAAGTCACTTTTAGCGTCATTTTTTACCTCTTTCAGAACCGTCCTTAAAAAGTCCAAACTTTTAGCATCGGCGATATTTGGGGCGGTTTTGTTAAGACCGCCTCCAAAGGTTTGTAAGATGGATTTTAAGGGGGGGGTTGAAATTTCCCTTGTAGGAACCTATGGGGGGGTTTGTAACCACCCCTATAGGTACATATGAGGGGGGTTTGTAACTTCCCTAGTAGGTACCTACGAAGGGGGTTTGTAACTGCCCATGTAGGTACCTATGAGGGGGGTTTGTAACCGCCCCCAAAGGCTTGCAATAAGGAATTTTGGGGGAGTTTCGAAGCACCCCCATAACTTCCTACAAGGGGGTTTTAGAACCACCCTTAAAAATGACGTTTTGGAGGGGTTTAGAACCACCCCCAATAGTCACTTTTAAGGGAAGTTTTGATCCCTTCCAAAATCATCCCTAAAAGGACAAACTTTAAGTGTTGGTTCTATTAGGGGTGGTTTTGTAAAGACCGCCTCCAAATCCAAAACCACCACCAAAAGTGACTTTTGGAGGCAGAAGACAACCCCCCCTAAAAGTCAAATTTGTTGTAGTGATTAGAAGACATACCAATTCTAAAATATTTTAAGTATTTATTTCCAAAAGAGATTCTTGGATTACCTCTGAAAATAAATATAGATTTTACAATTGATTTGATACCAGTGGTAGTACCAGCATCAAAATCTCCATATCGTATGAATATATGGGAACTCATGAGTTAAAGTCACAAATACAAGAATTGAATGATAAAAAGTACATTAGACCCAGTGTTTCCCCATGGGGAGCACCAGTAATGTTCGTAAATAAAAAGGATGACACTTTATGGTTATGTATAGATTACAGACAATTAAATAAAATGGCAATTGAAAATCGATACCCTACACCTCGTATCGACGATCTATTTGATCAGTTTCAAGGTGATGCAATATTCTCTAAAACATACATGATATTTGGATATCATCAAGTATGAATAAAAAATGAATATATTTTTAAAAAAACTTTTAGAAATAGATACAGTCATTATGAATTCGTTGTAATGCCCTTTGGGATGAAAAATGCTCTGATAGCTTTCAAGTGTCTAATGAACAGTATATTAAGTAAGTATTTAAATAAACTTGTAGTCGTATTTATCGACAACATGTTAATCTACTCTAAGAATAAACAAGAGCATGAGGAACAGTTAAAAATAATTTTACAAGTGTTAAGAGAACAACAATTATATGCCAAGATTAGCTAATGCAACTTTTTCAAAGATAAAATTTAGTATTTAGGACATGTGGTGTCTAAACAAAGGATATCAGTAGATCGTAACAAAATTAAATTTATCACTGAATGGTATGTTCCCAAAAATGTAACTGATATAAGATCTTTTATGGGGATTATTGGCTATTATCGTAAATTCATTGAAAGATTTTTTAAGATTACACATCCTATAACCCCATTACAAAAGAAAGGTAATAAATTTGACTCGAAAGAAAAATTTGAAGAATGTTTTAGTATATTAAAACACTTATTAACAACAGATCCTATCCTAAAGATTGTGGATCCATACAAGTACTTTCTTGTATGTACAGATGCATGCAAGGAAGGCTTAGGAGGAGCATTAATTTAGGAAAATTATGTTATAGCATATGAGTCTATAAATCTTAAAGAATATGAAAAGAGTTATGCTACGCATGATCTAGAATTGGATGCTATCATTCATGCACTTAAGATGTGGCAACATTATCTCATAAGAAGAAGATTTTTGTTAATACCTAATAATGTAAGTCTAAAATATTTGACCAACAAAACCTTAATACTAGGAAGGCTAGGTGATTATATTTCTTAAGTGAATACGATTTTGAAATGAAACACATAAAAGGGAAAGAAAATAAAGTAGCAAATGCTTTAAGTCGTCATGCAAATTTGTTATATGTAATTGCAAGTAGCATATATGAGACTGTTTTAAAAGATAAAATTGAAAATGCATCAAAGTTTGATAAAGATTACCAAAAATTAAGAGAGAAGAGAACATAAAATGAAGTGAATAGTGTAAAAATGGAATTCATTTTGAGCAAAAAGGGGTTATTATTACATAAAAGAAGACTATATATATATATATATATATATATATATATATAATTCAGAAGAAATTAAATTAATTGTTATGAATGATTACATAAAAGACCATATTCAGCACACCCTGGATATCAGAAAATGATTACCATGATAAGAAAAGATTTATTTTGGCCCAAGATGAAAAATGAAGTGACAAAATATTTAGCTCGATGTATTGAATGTCAATAGGTAAAAGATGAACATCAGCATCCAGCCGGATTGTTACAACTATTACCTATTCTGGAATGGAAATGGGATATTATCAGTTAGGATTTCATAACGAGGTTACCTAAAAATGTTAAACAAAATTACTCAATTATGGTTGTGGTGGATAAACTTAATACGACAACTCACTTTATTCCAGGAAATTTTTAGATTACATGGTGTGCCAAATATAATAATTTCTAATAGAGATGCAAAGTTTACAGGAAATTTCTGGAAATATTTATTTAAATGTTTAGGTACACAATTAAATTTTAGTACTGCATATCATCCTCTGACCGATGGTCAAACTGAAATGGTAAATCAAATTTTAGAAAATATGCTTAGAATGTACATAATGGATAAACCAGGTAAATGGGAAGATTATTTACATCTTGTACAATTTTCATATAATAACCATTTTCAAGCTTCAACTAGATTATGTCCATTTGAAATACTGTATGGAAGAAAATGTAATACTCCAATCTCTTAGAGAATTCTAGTTGATATATTAATGTTAGAACCTGAAGTATTGAAAGATATGGAACTAACAGTGAAACATGTACAACATAACTAGAAGATATCCCAAGATAGGAAAAAAATGTATGTCGACTTAAAAAGGACTCTATGAGAGTTCCAAGTAGGCAATCATGTTTATGTGAAAGTAAAACCCAGAAACAATTTCCTAAGATTGGGAAAATACCCCAAATTGGTACCCAGGTATTGTGTACCTTTTGAAATATTAGCAAAAGTTGGACCAGTGGCATATCAACTAGCATTACCACCTACTATAAAAGTACATAATATTTGTCATGTTTCGATTTTAAAAAAATGCATTCATGATGCTACTCATGTGGTTGATTGGAATGTTATACAGGCGAAACTCGAAGAATAATTTCAAGTGAAACCGAAACATTTTCTCGACAAGAGATAACTTTCACTCCAGAACTATACAACCGAACAGGTCAAGGTGGAATGGAAGCACCTTCATCCAGAAGGGTCCACCTGGAAATTGGAAATTACTATGCAAGAAGCATATCCAATTTTGTTTCAAAGTGATTTAAAAGAAGATTAAAAAGGTTACACTTAGGATGGTGTTAATATTAAATAGGAGGTGTATGTAACACACCAAATATTCTTAATTATTAAATACGTTTAATTATTATTAGTAGTATTGATATTTTGACCAAGTGGGGTCAAAATAAATGTAAAAGAATTTGTATTATTTAATAATGGGAAAAAACAGAGGAAAAAAGAAATTGAAACTGAAGTAGTTGTTAAAGAGAGTTTGTTGAACTGCAAGGAGGAATGACAAATGGAAAAACATATTGAAGGAGAACTCAAGTGATGCAATAGGCATCTTCTCTAAAAATCAAGTCAAAGCTCAGTGTGGAGTAATAACAAGCAGGTGGCTCATAAATGACCAAGTCCTAGGAAAAATAATATAAGTATTAATCCCATTGAATAAGCAGGAGGCTTGGATGGAGGGTAAATGAACTAGCTTATGCAGAGTGAGTGAGCATTGATCAGTCTTTGTCCTTGTGGTTTAGCGAACAAGCTCGAGGGTTCTAGAGCAAGTAGCTTGGCTTCTCTGGGAGTTGGTTGGGAGGAACGAAAACCTCAGTTTCATTTTCCCATCAGTGGTGACAAGTTATTTTCTAATTAATCTAACACATTAGTCTTATAATATAATTATGGAAATAGATTATTAACTTTATTGAAATCTTGAAATTGTTTATATGTTGAAGCTATTCATTAAATTCTTACATTCTTGTTTTTATTTCTTCCTCTTATAAACTATTCATGTGGAGAGTATTTAGCTAAAAAAAATGTTATTTTATTTCCTTTATATATTGAATCGTTATCATAATAGGAAAACCCTAGTTTATAAATTTTTAACTTAAACATCTATAAACGAAAATCACAAAAAATCAATTATCGAAGCATAGATGAAGCTTTAGAGCCGAGAGACTTTATATTATCTAGATACAGATATCTTATCTTTAAAAAAACCAATGTATATGTTGTTACAAACTTTTGTTTCATTTTTAAGCTATAAACATATCTGAATAATAAACTAAACAAGAAATTAAGTACAAGTTACATACAAATAGTTGCATTAAAATAACAAGAGTCCAATCAATGAACTATTACAAGCGTCGATAAAAATGGAAACAAGGTAATATTCTTTCCAAAGTAAAACCTCCACTAAAACTATTCAAATGTTCTATTATGCTAAAGTATATATGATAGCCAAATACCAAGGGCCACAGTGTCATTCGTAAAATCAATTTAAACATTTATCATCACAAACCCGAACCCTCATATTAAGGTTATCTCTAAAAAAACAAGCTCATCTAGGTTAAAAAGGATTACCACGGAGTTTATCTTAACATACTAGAATCCAGAGTATATAAACTTAACTTAGAGCCATTTCAAAACCAAACTCGTTTCCTTTTAGATATTTTGTATACCATACCTGATAATGGCCAAGGAAGGGTAATTCACATACCTATTTAGTGGACGAATCACATCTAACAAGGCCATGAACCACATGCCATAACACAAAAAGGATTAAAATTTGCTTGGAAACTATAATGAAACTAGGAAAGAAATTTCTATAGTAATGATTCTTACTAGATTTTTTCCTTCCTCTTTCTGAAGCCAACAAACACCTTGTAGTAAGAGTTTAATTCCTATCATTAGAGCATTAAATACACTACCCTTTTTCGTGCACATAATCATTGCAGGAAGTTATTACTTTGCTTTCTTTTATTTATTTTTAAGTAGGGAAATCGGTAACTCGTCGGGATTACCTGGGCGAGGCCCAGGTTCAAAGCCATCGGCTGCCACTATAAACCCCTAGATATATCCGACAGCCCGCAAGCCAGGATACACCAGAAACTTGTGACTCAGCAAGGGCCGAGACGTCCCAGACTCCAATCCCGACAAGGGGCGGTAGCCTATCCAGGGGGCATCTACCCTTTGAGCCTTATCACAGCGGGCCATGTCTCGGTGGGACTTGATCCCTGGTGGGCTGGGTGACTTTGCTTTCTTTTATTATAAACACAATGAGAAATGGCAATAGGGTCTTCAACACTTACTTAACTTAAAACATCCTTAAAGTGTGAGTTGGACAAGGAATAAGACCTCTTACAGTCAAATCCTGTAAGTGCAACCTTCTTTAATCACTTTGCAACTAGTTTTGCTTTTAAAAATTCAAGAATCGAACACCCAACGCATTTAGGAATTTAAATTAACCTATCCATAGTACAAAGAAGGAAAAACCCTCTCACGAAACCTGCATAACAACATTTACTTCCTTAATATTGGTTCCGAAAGAGGAAAAGAGAAGGAAAACAATGGAAGAGTTTTCAGATTAAAACTTACCGACAAGTTCTCCTTGCAGACACACCAAGGAAAAGTACAATTGAACCTTGCTTAGCAAAACTTTTTGGGCAGTTCAGCGTCGAGACTTCTACAAATAGCAAATAGCAAGAATCGTTGAGAAATCATGGAATTAGTAAAGGGATAAGAGCTTGGCTCTTAAAACCTACTATAAAAACCTTCAAACGCTAAATGCAAAATAATAACATATATTCACAACATTACAAAATAAGGAACCCTCGGTCATCTCTGCGCGAGGGAGCAACAAAAAATGCAAATTAAGCAATGAACAACGCGACATGGTAAATCTTTCCAAATCTCAACGAAACCAAGACAAACTCATCCAATGGTTTTGGGAGTGCTTTTTGAAGACATGGAGGGTCAAAAATTCACCCACAAAAACCAAAACTGACAAGCAGTTATTACTCTGCAAGAATTGCATTCAGACACCCTAGTTGTGCTGTCAACTCGCAGGCCACGAGTCAAGCCAAAATGGCAAGTTTAAATCATTGTTTTGGTTTTCAAAAAAAATGCATTTATGTCCAAACCTTACACAAGCCCTCCATGCCTCTTTTCAACTTCAAACCAACATTTTTAATACATGGTATTTCATAATTCACTTATGCCATAGTACACGAGCATCATAAGTTTCTATCTTTCCTAACCTTAGAGCTTTACCTTTTAATAAACAACCTTTGCAAGGTATGTTATCATGGCAAACCCTTAAACATCCTCGTGAGCTTTCAACCATTAAGATGCTATGACCAAAGTTTAGAGCTAAAGTGAGACCTTAAGTCCTAAACCTTACAGGATTTTTTTCTTCCAAAACTTGGCCTTAAAACTCTTTAGAAACTAGTGCCTTTACCTTGGTCGAGTAAGAATCTTTAAAGTGCCAAGAGTGTTTCCTGCCAATTGTATTATAACACTATAGAATCCAGAAATGAGAGTTAAAATAATAAACCAAAATAAATATTAAAATTACTTTATTGTTGTTTGTTTTAATTATTCATTTTTATTTTTAGTATTTTTAGGGTTGTGACATTGGAGTTATAATGGGACACTCAGTTGGAGACTCACCGGCTTACTACCCTTCCATTTTTGTTTGCGTGCGTTAAACTGTAATTAAAACGCCCCCACTTTTGTTCGCGTGCGATAAACTCTAATTAAAACGCCCCCACTTTCCCGCAGTTTTGGTTGCCTTTCCGGTAAATGTTTGGTTTATTTTTTGGCAACCATTTGAGATACGTCATCGTATTCATTATTTGCTGCAATTTCAGTGATGGAGATTGCCATCATAGCAGTTTTTATGAGTTTTAAAGCAAACCCAAATGCTCCAAATTAGGATTTAAACAATGCAGATTTCAAATTTTACACATATGTTGTTCACAGTTATGCAAGGTGATTTGGTTGTGTCATTGGAATCTTGACTTTTCTATAATTGCTCATCATTTTTTATTTATTTGATTATTAGGTTTCAGTGGATATCAATTCTCTTTTTTTAATATTTATTGAAACTTAATTAGATAATATTTATGAACAAATTCAATTATCTAATTATGGTAGGGATAAAGAGAATTGAGAATTTTTATTATCTAATCGTACTATTAGATAATATCCATTTATTCCTTGTGCTTGTGGAACACGGCATCCTAACTCTTACGCCTTGGCCTAAGAGTTTTGATTCATCTGCAGCAAAAGCTTGCTCTTGGCCCAGAGATTCTCTTCTTGGTATTCATATCTGACGCCTTTCTCTTCCAAACCAATCAAAACTCTTATGGTTTGGAAGAGAATGATGTACTCGAGAGTTCTGATTGGTTTGGAAGAGAAAGGCGTCAGATATGAATACCAAGAAGAGAATGTCTCGGCCAAGAGCGAGCTTTTGCTGCAGATGAATCCTGTTCACAAGAAGATACCAGTCCTCATCCACAACGGCAACCCTGTCTGCGAGTCTCTCATCATTCTCGAGTACATCGACGAGGCCTGGCCTGCCTCCAATCCTTTTTTGCCCGCCACCGCATATGAGCAAGCCCGTGCAAAATTCTGGGCAGACTTTGTTGACAAGAAGGTATTTATATTCGGATGCTCCCATTACTTGAATCAATTGTTCTTTTCGTCTCATATCCATTAATGGTTGTGGACTATTCTTCTTTTTATCTCAGATCCATTAATGGTTGCGGAATTTGGTTTACTTTGTGCAGTTTTATGGCAACGCAGCTGTTCGAATCCTCCGATGCGCGGGAGAAGCCCAGGAAGAGGGTAAGCGAGATATGTTAGAATACCTGGGATTGATAGAAGGAGCGCTCAATGAGCTTTCCGGCGGCGTTAAGCCTTATTTTGGAGGGGAGCAGTTTGGGTTCATGGATATTGTATTCCTCCCCTTTGTCTCTTGGTTTCGCACATATGAAACACTGGGAAATTGGAAGATACCCTTGGACACTCAATTTCCAAGGCCCCATAAGTGGGTGAATACATGTATGGAGAGGGAGAGCGTCAAGAAAATTCTTCGGCATCCTGAATCAATGATGGTTTTGGGAGATATGCTCCTGCACCAATTCCACAACCTTATCAGGATACGGAAGAATTTTCTTGACGCTCTCCCTCTCCATACATGTATTCACCCACTTATGGAGCCTTGGAAATTGAGTGTCCAAGGGTATCTTCCAATTTCCCAGTGTTTCATATGTGCGAAACCAAGAGACAAAGGGGAGGAATACAATATCCATGAACCCAAACTGCTCCCCTCCAAAATAAGGCTTAACGCCGCCGGAAAGCTCATTGAGCGCTCCTTCTATCAATCCCAGGTATTCTAACATATCTCGCTTACCCTCTTCCTGGGCTTCTCCCGCGCATCGGAGGATTCGAACAGCTGCGTTGCCATAAAACTGCACAAAGTAAACCAAATTCCGCAACCATTAATGGATCTGAGATAAAAAGAAGAATAGTCCACAACCATTAATGGATATGAGACGAAAAGAACAATTGATTCAAGTAATGGGAGCATCCGAATATAAATACCTTCTTGTCAACAAAGTCTGCCCAGAATCTTGCACGGGCTCGCTCATCTGCGGTGGCGGGCAAAAAAGGATTGGAGGCAGGCCAGGCCTCGTCGATGTACTCGAGAATGATGAGAGACTCGCAGACAGGGTTGCCGTTGTGGATGAGGACTGGTATCTTCTTGTGAACAGGATTCATCTGCAGCAAAAGCTCGCTCTTGGCCGAGAGATTCTCTTCTTGGTATTCATATCTGACGCCTTTCTCTTCCAAACCAATCATTCATGATTGGTTGGAAGAGAAAGGCGTCAGATATGCAGATGAATCAAAACTCTTAGGCCAAGGCGTAAGAGTTAGGATGCCGTGTTCCACAAGCACAAGGAATAAATGGATATTATCTATCGTACGATTAGATAATAAAACTTCTCAATTCTCTTTATCCATACGATAATTAGATAATTGAATTTGTTCATAAATATTATCTAATTAAGTTTCAATAAATATTAAAAAAGAGAATTGATATCCACTGAAACCTAATAATCAAATAAATAGAAAATGATGAGCAATTATAGAAAAGTCAAGATCCCAATGACACAACCAAATCACCTTGCATAACTGTGAACAACATATGTGTAAAATTTGAAATCTGCATTGTTTAAATCCTAATTTGGAGCATTTGGGTTTGCTTTAAAACTCATAAAAACTGCTAGGATGGCAATCTCCATCACTGAAATTGCAGCAAATAATGAATACGATGACGTATCTAAAATGGTTGCCAAAAAATAAACCAAACATTTACCCGAAAGGCAACCAAAACTGCGGGAAAGTGAGGGCGTTTTAATTAGAGTTTATCGCACGCGAACAAAAGTGAGGGCGTTTTAATTACAGTTTAACGCACGCAAACAAAAATGGAAGGGTAGTAAGCCGGTGAGTCTCCAACTGAGTGTCCCATTATAACTCCAATGTCACAACCCTAAAAATACTAAAAATAAAAATAAATAATTAAAACAAATAACAATAAAGTAATTTTAATATTTATTTTGGTTTATTATTTTAACTCTCATTTCTGGATTCTATAGTGTTATAATACAATTGGCAGGAAACACTCTTGGCGCTTTAAAGATTCTTACTCGACCAAGGTAAAGGCACTAGTTTCTAAAGAGTTTTAAGGCCAAGTTTTGGAAGAAAAAAATCCGGTAAGGTTTAGGACTTAAGGTCTCACTTTAGCTCTAAACTTTGGTCATAGCATCTTAATGGTTGAAAGCTCACGAGGATGTTTAAGGATTTGCCATGATAACATACCTCGCAAAGGTTGTTTATTAAAAGGTAAAGCTTTAAGGTTAGGAAAGATCTAAACTTATGATGCTTGTGTACTATGGCATAAGTGAATTATGAAATATCATGTATTAAAAATGTTGGTTCGAAGTTGAAAAGAGGCATGGAGGGCTTGTGTAAGGTTTAGACATACTATGCACTTTTTTTGAAAATCAAAACAATGATTTAAACTTGCCATTTTGGCTTGACTCGTGGCCTACGAGTTGATAGCACAACTAGGGTGTCTGAATGCAATTCTTGCAGAGTAATAACTGCATGTCAGTTTTGGTTTTTTTGGGTGAATTTTTGACCCTCCATGTCTTCAAAAAGTGCTCCCAAAACCATTGGATGAGTTTGTCTTGGTTTCGTTGAGATTTGGATAGATTTACCATGTCGCGTTGTTCATTGTTTAATTTGCATTTTTTTGTTGCTCCCTCACGCAGAGATGACCGAGGGTTCCTTATTTTGTAATGTTGTGAATATATGTTATTATTTTGCATTTAGCGCTTGAAGGTTTTTATAATAGGTTTTAAGAGCTAAGCTCTCATCCCTTTACTAATTCTATGATTTCTCAATGATTCTTGCTATTTGCTATTTGTAGAAGTCTCGATGTTGAACTGCCCAAAGAGTTTTGCTAAGCAAGGTTCAATTGTAAAAAAAAAAAAAGAATTAAAAAAAAACATCAAATTGGCCACATCTTGAGCTTCGATCCATGTACCTACAGAATCTAGGGAGGAGATGGCTGCAGTTCATGTTTCCTCAGGTGACAGGCTACTCTTTTGCCCCATCGATGTGCTATGGCATCCTCTCTTCTTCCTCGGGTGAACGCTAACAGACCATTGAAGGTCTCTCACAAGCACCTGTTTCTTTTTTCGGTCTGTTTTTGCTTTTTTCTTTGTTTTTTATTGGCTAGGGTTTCGTCTTTCAGAGGGCTGGCTCGGCCTCTCACGTTTTGTCTTTCTGCTCCTTCTTACTCTGAGGATGGTCTGATAACCTCTCCTTCCTGGTCCTGGAGGAACGTCCCTCAATCCTCTTCTGGTGGGCGTCTTTCATTGTGGGTTTCTATTTATTTCCCTGTGCATGTGTGGTTGAGCTCCAGATTGCTGCCATCCTTGGAGTCCCTCCCCTTAAATGGGGGACTAGTACCAACCAAGGTTTTAAAAAAAGTGGGAAGTATGACGGTTTCTTTGCAGCAGTTCTGGTTTTTTATTGTTGTCTCTTCCACCACCTTTGCATGGGGTTCTTCCTTTTAGTTTCGTAATAGAGTATTATGGGTTATTAGTTGACTTTTGATTGCGGCTGTTTGTGTCATGATTGATCCCGTGACTTTTGTTCAAACCCTCTTGGGGTTCCTCTTTCACTGTCAGGACTTTTGTCATTTAACATCTGTTTTTTGTGTTGGGTATATGATTGCCATTGACAAAGGTTCATCGGAGTGTGGCTTGTGTGGTGGGGTCCGGGTTATGGGTCTTGTCTGTAATCGTATTTTATACTAAACCCTCACTCTGTGAAGGCTCATTTTGTGCTCGGGGTTCGGTACCTTCTACCACTGCACTGTACTAGGGTTGACCGGGACGACTCCTACATGGCAAATAGCGGTATAAAGCAGCGGTTTCGTTAGAAACGAAAGTCAAAATGCATCAAGGTGCAGGAAAGCCGTTATCGTTTTGTATTAGGCCATGATGTATTTCTGGACCGAGTCACCACCCTGTGTTCTCATGCTCTAGTTGGTCGTTTGGAGTATTGTAAGATGGACAAAGCTTCTTGGGTTAGCTGGGCTTCCGACAATTGGAAGCCACTTTTCAATTATGTGCCGACCATTAGTTTATTGTCCAATGGGTGGATAGTTTTTGTGTTTCTTGACTCTGAGCATTGCTCTCATGTTTTGGACGGCATTTGGTGCATAGGGGAAGGATCTTTGGTTCTTGGAAAATGGCACTCGTTATTCGATCCATTGCGGGAAAGAATTGTTAAACGTCACTTGTGGGTTCTGTTGCCCCATCTTCCTTTCCCCCTCTGGAGACGTCCTATCCTGGAAGGCATTGGAAACACTATTGGCAGGTTTATCTCTGTGGAGGAGGACTTCCAGCAGGTATATGACAAACGGGTTGCAAAAATTCTAGTTGAATTTGATATCTCGAAGGGTCTACCAGATGAAGTAGAAATTCTTTGTGGGGAGAGATTATTGGTTCAGAAGCTCGACTATCTTCATGTGCCCTTTAGATCCAGTTGCTGTCGCACAGTGGGTCACTTATGGAAAGCCTGTCCACATCGCCTTTCAGCTGGAAACATTTTGGTCTCTGAGGATCAGTCTTCGCCTTCATTTGCAGCTAACCCTCTGCAGGGGTTCAGTTCTCCCACTGGCACTTCCTCTGTCGATATTCTTTCTCCACCAGGTATTCCCATTGTTTCCCATCCTTCTTCTAAAATTGTATATGAATCTTTTTTGGAGGATGTAGACCATTTGATTTTGTCACATAAGAAATTACACAATCCCACCTCGTCCTCACGGTTAGTGGCTGTTTCATCTCCCTGTGACTCCCCTTGTGGTTTGGGCATGAATAATCTTCCCCATAGTGAACCTACCTCTGTGCCTGTTAAAGTCCTCACTCACCCTATTAGTGAGGATATTTCCTCTACTCGGGATTTACGCAATGGGACTTTAGTGCCACCAACACTTGACTCCTTGGAGGACTTTCCTCCCCTTCAAGCTAGGGACTCTCCTGTTGGTGCTGTTTCACATCCTCCTTCTACCCTTCCTCCCCCTTCCCATTTGGTCTCCCCTCCTCAGAGTCCATCCTCCTCGCCTTCTTTCTCTGACCCTTCCTTGAAGAAATCTCTTTCCATTTTTACGGCATCTTCTCCCACATCTCCCACTACCCTGCATCTCAACTCTATCAGATTCTCCAATGTGACTGTCCGAAAGCAACCTAGGGGGAAGAAAAATACTAAGGTGGATCTCTCTTCGGCCTCTCCACCTTATATTCCCCTTTTTGTTCATATTAAGGATGCAGCTAGAGGTCATCTAGCCAGGGGTCTTAGAGCATCGTCACCCCACAGAGATTTGTCCTAATGCTTGTTCTCTCTCTTAACGTTCGTGGTCTGGGGGGCAGGACCAAATCTCTCAGCCTCCATTCCCTCTTCATCTCACTCAACCCTGATTTCATTCTTTTGCAAGAGACTATGTGTAGTGCATCCCCTGCACTTTTTGCTTTCTCTAAAATCCTCCCCTCCTGCCATTAGTGCTCGAGGTTTATCTAGGGGTCTTCTGTCAGCTTGGAATCCTCAAAAGGCCAACTGTAGGGCATATCAAACTTGTGCTGGTATTTTATTACAAGCTTCTGTTAGAGGATCTTCTTTACCATTACACATCTTAAATGTTTATGGTCCGTATCGTGACAGAGAAGGTTTCTGGGATAATGCCCTGCGAGGTGGTTTTCTTAACCTCCCTGGTTTGGTTTTGGGAGGAGACCTTAATCTTACTCTCCATTCCTCTGATATCTAGGGCTCAAAAGCTATCAGAGATCCTCTTTCTGATCACTTTAAATCTCTTTTTGAGTCTGTGGGACTTGTTGATGTGGCTCCATTGGTAACTGGGCCCACTTGGCACAATGGTCGATTGGGGGATGAGGGTATTTGTAAAAGATTGGACCGCTTTCTTATTTCATCTTCTCTGCTCCCCTCATTGGGGTCTTATAGGACATGGATTAAGTGTCATGATCTCTCTGATCATTATCCAATCTGTTTTGAGTGGGGCCCTCTCAATGGTCCTTTCAATTACCCGTTCAAATTTAATCGATATTGGCTAGAGGACTCTGACTTCATTAAGTGGTTTTATAACTGGTGGAATTGTTTCTCGAACGCTGACTCTCTTTCTGATATTGAGGGCCTATGTCTCTTTCCTTGTAAACTGATATCGGCCACAAAAAGTTGGACAAAGAATAAATCAGACAGCTTTGCCTCAGTCACTACAAAGCTTGATCTCGCCATTGAGTCAATTCTAGTAGGTCCCTCCTCTGGCATCCTCACAAAAGATCAAGCAGTTCAACTGTCACTGCTTACTGAAGAAAAGAAAAAAATCTTAAGCCATTTTCAGCTTACATGGCAACTTAAAAGCAGAACCAAATGGGCTCCTCAAGGTGACTATAACACTAAATTTTTCCATGCTGTAGCTTCGGGTAGAATATTACATAATATGATCTGGTCCCTTGAAGATCCAGGTGGTAACTTAATCAAGGATGAATCTACCCTAAAAGAGATGGGTAAAGAACACTTTGCTTTCATTTTCAAGGATGATGGGGGCACCAGTCTGGTTCATCAACTTAAAGTGGTTTCTCTTTTTAAAAGACTTATCCCCACTGAGCATTCCTCTTCCCTTAGCTTCCAGGTCAATTTAAAAGAAATTGAGCTTGCTCTCAATTCTTTCAAAAAATACCGAAGCCTAGGACCGGATGGGTGGCCTGTGGAATTCTATCTGCATTTTTTTGACCTCTTGGGTCCTCTGTTACTGAATACCATTGATCTGACCAAACTCTCGGGTTATATACGTCCTTCACTTAACTCCACTTTCCTTGCACTTATTCCAAAGACTGATAAGCCTCGTACTTTCGCTGACTTCAGGCCCATCTCCCTATGTAATCTCCTTTACAAGCTTATATCAAAAGTTATTGCTGGTAGGTTAAAACCCTTTCTAGATCAGAGAATTTCATGTGAACAATTTGGTTTTCTTAAGGATCGCCTTATCTCTGAACCTATTGGAATTGTTCAAGAAGTTCTTCACTTGGTGAAAACTCAAAATCTTTGTGCCTTTGTTCTCAAATTGGATCTCTCGAAGGCTTTTGATAGGGTGGACTGGACCTATGTCAGACTGATCCTGATACAAATTGGTGTTCCTCTCCTCACAGTTAACTGGATCATGGGTTGCCTCTCCACTGCAAACTTTGCGGTTCTGATTAATGGAACCCCTTCAAAAATTTTCCCGGCCTCCCGTGGTATTCGTCAAGGTTGTCCTTTATCTCCTCTTCTTTTCATCCTTGTCATAGAGGACCTTAGCCTACTTATTCAGGATGCTAGAACAAATGGACTGATTAAAGGTATTCAGCTCTCTCCCTCCCTTTCCCTGTCTCACCTTCTCTTTGTGGATGATGTGATTCTCATGTGATCGGGTACTCTCCTTGATTGGTCTGCTTTTGAAGTTATCCTGGAAACCTTTTGTAAAGCCTTGGGTATGAAGATAAATTTTGATAAGTCATGCATACTTTATAACAATCTCACCGATGATTGTCAGAATTGGTTTGCTTGTAACCTGCCTTACAACCTGCAGCCTCTTTATTCTGGATTAACCTACTTGGGATTTTTCCTGAAGCCTCTTGGATACAGAGTATTGGATTGGCACTGGATTATCAAAAAATTTGAAAAAAGAATAAGTCATTGGACTAACAAGCTGCTTTCTTTAGGGGGAAGATTGATCCTTGTACAATCTGTTCTCTCCAGTATACCTGTGTACTGGATGGGTCTTGCTCCCCTCCCAGTTTCCATTCTTCAGACTCTTAGAAGGATAATGTTTAACTTCTTGTGGGGATGCTCTGAAAATAACAGGAAATTTCATCTGGTTAATTGGATGGACCTCTCTTGGCCCAAAGAGCTTGGTGGATGGGGTATAAAAAATCTTTCATGGTTCAGTTTGGCTTTGCGACTGAAAACTTTATGGAGAATCCTACAGTCTGGGGGTCTTTGGTTTCAAGTACTACATTGCAAGTATATTAAAAGGGGTTCTGTGGTTGATTGGTTCAGATCCAAATCATTTAGAACGTGCAATGTATCTGTTTTCTGGAGAGGTTTCATCCATACCCTTCCCTGGATTGGTCCGCATTTGGCTTGGCAGGTAGGAAGAGGTACTGATATTTTGATAGGGGTTGATCCAATTGTGGGATCTCACACTGTTTTCTCTCTACCAGATGATCTGAGATCTTATCTACAAGATCTGAATATTTATACACTTGCTCAAGAACATAATACTCTTCAAGATGTTCAGAATTATTGGTATTCAGTGGAGGAATTGAATTTGGGGGGCAATTATTTTGTTTTATGGAATAAATATATTGCTGGTTTAAATGGAGCTGGTATTCGAATCTCAGATGTTGATGATGAGCTGGTATGGGACTTTAGCAAGAAGACGGGTTCTTTATCAGCAAGAAATGCTTACGATTGTATTGTTTCTTCATCCTTGGGGCCGACAACATCTCCTATTGATGGATATTTATGGAACAAATCACTGCCAAATAAAATTTCATGCTTCATTTGGTTAGCAATTAGAAACAGAATATTCACCTGGGAGAATTTACAGAAAAGAGGAAAGTTGGGCCCAGGTATATGTTTTCTTTGTAAAGCAGATGTTGAAACTGTAGGGAATCTATTCACACACTGTGCTATCTGGAATTCGGTGGCTGTTCAGGTATGTAATCATTTAAATTTACATGCTTTTAACACTCAAGTACCTCTCGTGGATATGTTACTTAACTGGTTGGGGAAGCTGTCTAAAAACTCGACTCTCCTTTTGCTTCCTTTCCATATGATGTGGATTATCTGGAGGAATCACAATCTGATAATTTTGAAGAAAAAAGAAGGAACAACTATAGTATTGTTTTTCAAATTATTTCTGCTGTACAACCTCTTTCTGTTCTGCCTGTCAAGAGGAAAAAATCTGCCAAAATTTTGGGGAAGACTCCTCCAATGATCTATCCCTATGGTTTCATTGATGGAGCATCAAACTGTTCGGTAGAAGGTGTGGGTTTTTGCATTTATATTAACGAATGCCACCATATGGAGTTCTCGCTGGGGGTTGGACATGGAACCAACACTAAAGCGGAATTGCTCAGCCTATGGGCAATTTTTCTTACCTCCCACATGATGGGGATCCCCATTTCTTAGATTTACGGTGATGCTCTTGTGATCATCAACTGGGCGAAGGGATCGACTGCTCTCTCCCTGACTAATCTAGTTCATTGGTGCAGGGAGACAAAAAAGCTATTCTCTAGCTTTCAGGATTTGTCGTTCACTCATATCTATCGAGACCACAATCGGTTGGCTAACCGTCTCTCTAAAGATGCACTCTCTTTAAGTCAAGGAAATGGCAGATATATGGAATTCTTCGAGAACCAATTGGTTTCTCATGACTCTTTTCAGCTCTATTGAGATGTAGTTTAAAAAGGGAGTTTCTTCCCTGTTTTGGGTTCTTTCTAGCATTGAGTACTCACTTTTAGAGTGCAAAACAGTGCCTTTTGGCACTCGATAGATATGGTGAAGTAGACAGTCCTTTCATGATGAGACAGTTCACTGATGGGTTCTTTTGTGATTAAGGTGCCATTCCCCCTGGCAAAACTCCTATGGATGATGGCTTTGTTGTTACCTAAATATGGGCTGAATGTAAAGATGACCTTTGATTCTTAAATGAATAACAAGGACAGGATTTTTTCCTCCTGAAAAATAGTCGTTACGTCAAACTTTGACTAAACTTAGGTCATGCCTGATCCCGTCTCTTTTTTGGTCGTTCATTGAACAATTAGTTATTATCTCAATAGTGAGTGTCTGAGTGAGAGAGTTAGGATGCCATGTTTCACAAGCACAAGGAATAAATGGATATTATCTAATCGTATAGTCATTACGTCAAACTTTGACTAAACTTAAGTCATGCCTGATCCTGTCTCTTTTTTGGTCGTTCATTGAACAATTAGTTATTATCTCAATAACTAGCATACCCATGAAACAACGAAATGAGAAGTCGAAGACTAGCAATTTATCCAAAGAAGGTGCAATAATACCTCCGATAAGGTAGTTGTTAGCGAATAATTGAGGAAAAAAATGTAACATTAAAGCGAGGTAGTGGGAGATTGCAAGTAATACCAAAATAAAATGGAGCACTTCAAAGTATTGAAAAATCAGAAAATTAATAGTTTAACATCACATTATATGCCATTGCACGGTAGAAATATATCTGATGAAGAAAAGAAGCCAATGTGTAGTCATAATATGGAATTACTTGTTGTCCATGTAGTTCCAATGTTCATAATTGTGCTAGCATAGGTTGTCAAGGCAGCTTGGAAAACAAACATTTGACGACGGTTTATATAGTTCTAACTTCTCACATTAACAAAATTCATGTCCAAGGAGTAGACATGATAGCACTATATGGTTTGGCAAAAATGGTACAAATTTGAAGACATTTCCTGCACTTCATAAATACAGAAAAGAACATCAAAAAGAGTAAAAGAAAAGATTTCAGTATATATATACATTTGATAATTCAAGGTAATAACAGAGTATTAGTGAACACTCTTGACACTCGATGATAAGTATCCAAATTAACCACTATCAATCCATCATACATCAATTGACACAATTGAAGACAATATCAGTACCATGATACTGTTTTAGATGATACAATGAGTTGCCAGCGACGATTCATTATCATTCAATCCATCAATAGATGATTGAAACAATTGCAAACAAAGTATTTATCAATAAATTCATCTCTAGCCAAAACCACAGGTATCTGTTTACCGTTGCAAGCATCATCGCATCCAAGAGTCAGGATTGCCTTCGGTCCATTAGGTTTTGAGAAACTGTGCAAAGTGAACCTTAAAACCTTTGGAGTGTTATCATTTGCATTATTTATTAAGGAGCTGTATTATTTATTGTTATAGCTGGTCTGCATTTCAACTGATTATAATTATCTGCTAATTGATTGGAACTTGTATTGAGGTGAACCCATTATTCGATGAATCCATTTTCACTAGTGTATCATCCTCATCTTCCAGATCACAAAAATAAATATCCTCCTCATTAGACAACCCTGTTGTAGAAGGTACAAATGCATCACTTTTACTTGGTTGTGCCTGCAGGCAATTATCTACATCTGCATCCTCATCATTATGCTCCACATCCTCAGTAGATGTTGTGTGATTATACAAATCATTTTTCCTAGAAATATGATAATCACCTTCAGAGTTATTGGCAATTTTTGGTGCCACTGTTTCTAGAGACACAGACTTGAAAGAATCTGCCTTTTCGCTGCTGTCTGTAACTGGTGAAAAATGCTCAAACTTCTGCTCTTGGAGGAATCAAGAGAATGTTCCTTTCTGGACTGCCCAAGATTCCTCCATCATTTGTTGATTTGGCCTTATTTAATTTCTTTGACTCCCCTGAAAACAATTCCTTGGCCTCTAATATCTACAAAACCAAAATAAAAGTATCAATTTTCTTCTGTCCTCAATACTCAAAAGGCTAGAGGCTCAAAATGGTCGAGATAATTTATTTTTCACCTAAAGGAATTATAATTTTACTCATCAGAACATGTAGAAGTTTAATTGAGAAGACAATGAATGTAGTAAAAATAAGCGACCAGGCTTATGCAATATGAAAAGCATTGCTGATGAGAAGGATATATTTTCTTATTTCAAGCAAGCAGAACTCTGTGAAAAATGAGACTTGTAAGATGAAACCTAGTCTAAGATGCAGATCACATATGATTGAGACAAGGTATCTTATTTCATTTCATTCAACCTATATCAGGATGTTGCAGATTCAAAAAGCACATCTACTATTAAAAGTCACACAATTTCAACAAAAAGCACAATTTTAGAGATCCAAATCACCATACAGAGTTCTTTTTGCATATGTCCAAGAAACTAGAACTGAACGAGAATACATAATACAGATGCTATAGCAAAATCTTTTTATAACCTTGACTTCAACTACTTCACAGGAGATATCGGTATCATGGCCACAGAGAGTTTGCAATGAAGCTTCAAACTCTTGATTTCCAGTCTTGGCCTGCCGCATTATAAACAAGGACTTCCCAAGTTAAGTTTTCATTAAGCTTGTCACATTGAATATTGACATGTTAGAGAAATTTAGATGACTTTGGTGAAGACTAATAAGACGGTCTGGCTTGAAGTATCATGTTGAGTTTCTAGTTCTTTTAACCGGTTTCAGTTTGAAAATTTATTACAAAGATGGTTTATACTTGACTAATAAGACTGTCTGGTTTTAAGTAGCATGTTGAGTTTCTAGTTCTTTTAAATGGTTTTAGTTTGAAAATTTATTATAAAGATGGTTTATACTTTATAGGTAATTTTTCACTGGTCAGAACTTTTTTAAAAATTGAACTCATAGCCAATAAGATTTCATTAAAAGTATAAATATTAAATTCATTTCAATTTAATATTTTTTTCTTCAAATAATATCTTTCAATTTCATTTTATTGGAATGCTTTCCATCTAAATCTAATCCCATGAAAATAATTCTTAAGTGATGGAACGAGTTAAATTGTAACTAGTTTTATTTTATGAATTATTTTCATTCTTGAATGTGACAAGGAACATTTAGCAGTGAAAGAAACACTTATCTATAAAATTGGTTTGGGTCAATTTGGACGAAACTTCACTATCATATGAGAAGTATGTTATCCCAATTCAAAATATACTCCAAATGTGCATTTTGCAATGCTAAGGAAACTTTTCTTCTTCTTCTCAATTCTCTCCAAGCATTTTCAGATAATTAACAGGTCTGCCCCTATCTCTTCAAGCTCTTGACTTGATGAATAACCATCCTTGTACATTCACACCCTGATGTGGAAATTATTGGCTTATAAAATATTCTAAGGAATGAGAGCATTTTGGGTTATACGAAGGTTGGGATGATTGCAAGTTTGTTAATAAGTTTCTACATAATGTGAGCTTAGTTCTTTGGACTAAATTATTTCCTAACTTATAACTATCAATGTGCTCTCAATGTTTGTCCATATCTAAATATTGATAAATTATTTTGTTCTCAGTGTTTGGATGATTTGTCAAATCTCTTTCAATCAAGATGTATTTTTCTCTTAAAGGCCTCTGTGCTACTAACCTTTAAACCACTTAAACACTCTAACTTCACACCAACACATTTGTTGATTGTAGAGGCTGTCCTTCTGTTTTCCTTGACATTTAATTGGATGGTGGCTTGAGTTTCTGCATGACCTAAATTTATTACACAGATGTTACCTTGGCACTTTTCTTATAGACACCCATTGCCTCACAATTACATGAGGTGATTAAATTTGAGAATTATTCATCTACTCACTTGAAGTTTTAGTTGATTGGTCCTCTTTCTTGGAAGCCTCCATGGTGAAATTCTTCTAACTTCACTTCATTTTATTATCAAGGTACAAATGAATCTGATTCATTGCAAGGAAAATATTGTCAAGTCAGAATCCAATCAGAATGTAAAAACTAAAATGAATCTCATTCATTTTAAGAAAAATATTGTCGAGTTAGTATCCAAGCAGGTTGTAAAAATGAATCTGATTTATTTGAAAGAAATAATTGTCAAGTTAGTATCATCTAGTAAAAGATCATATAGTATCCAAGCAAGATGTAAAAGATCATCTAATATCCAAGCAGGATGTAAACAATGGTGATCATTTTGCTTAACATATAGGCATAAAGTGTCTTTGTTTTCTAGTTATGTTAGTGACTTTCACGTTTTTCTCATTCCATCTTGGGCCTCCAATAAAATTTGGATCTTAAACTCTAATGAATTTTGATATTTTAGAAGGCCATCAACTAAATCTGATAGTTCGGAAGTATGGAGTTTGCTATCACGCTTTCCTCATTCCATCTTGGGCCTCGAATAGAATTTGGACCTTAAATTCTAATGAATTTTGATATTTTAGAAGGCCATCAACTAAATATGACAAATTTTGATATTTTAGAAGGCCATCAACTAAATATGACAGTTCATAAGTATGGAGTTTGCTATTTTCAGACCTAGGGCTAGCTTGATTATAGAGTTTTTTTTTTTTCCAGTCTTCCTAAGTACTTCTTACCATCAATGGAATAATTATAATTTACTCTGTTACTCTGATTTAGCTGACTCTAGAATTTATGCACCTTTCATACATCTTGAATAGTTACTTGGTCATTTTTCCAACTGTAATGAATGACAACAAACTAACTGTGAGGCCTTTGCTATAACAGAACCATAACAAAAATTGAGACAAAATGTCAACAGAGATCCCTAAACCTAAACGAAATGGTACATTTAAATTTTAAACATAAGGATGCCCTACTAATAGCAATAAGCATAATATGTCATAGTAATCACTAGTGATTCGACCAAATGTTTAGATAACTAATTTAAAGCAGATATCATTATAGCACTTCCAACAATACCAGCATATCCCGGATCATGACTATGACAAAAAAACAATAGACCTTATGTTTGAACTGCCATTAGATTCATAATTGACTTGTATGGTATATATAAACATTACTTCATACTTCTTAACAGACTCATTAACAGCTAACCAACCATCATACCATTATCAAAGTGTGTGAAACCATTAATATCATGAACAACAAGGGCAAATATTATGCCAACATCCCTTCATGGTTCAGAAGGAAAATCCACCTAATACTGAATTCAATAGCATTCTCAAAACCCAGCATATGAGTGACAGGTATAATTGCATTCATTAGCATTCTGAGAACCCAATGTATGAGTAACAAGTATAATTACATTCAATAGCATTTTCCCAACCCAGTGTACGAGAAACAAGTATAATTACAAACAGAGAATCCAAGCTAGGTGCTATGTTCATTACCTCCGTGTCAAAAGTCTGTAACTTGAATTTCTATCTTTATTTTTTTGTGCTTGTTAAGATGGATATAAACTAATACTTAATTCAGGAGAAAAATTGGAATTTTACTCTGAAGATAAATTAAAAAGAAATCGTTTCTAGAATATGCCAGGCCTAACTCTTGGTACTCTTCATTTCTAACGAATTACATTATTCAGCTTGATTGCTTGAAACATTCCTAATAATGCATCTTGAAAACCCAAGGACGCCTAAAGTTAATATAATAAACAGATACAATTCATAGTCAAGTACCATAGAAAATTGAAGGAAAATGCTTGCATACAGACCAATGAAGATGTATCATTAAGCTCCTATATTGATAGTTAATTATATCCTTCAAATTGCTTTGAATATCAGATCTTCTCACCTTACAATAACAGGGCATTACAGTTAAAACCCTATTGCTGATGGTTATTGACTAGATACCAATTTGATTAAAACCCTTTTTTTTCTAGCCAGTCAAGAGCAATAAATTATTGAGAAATGCTAATGAAGATATACAGTATGAAATTTAGAAGATAATGGCCGAGTCTAATCAGTGGCAACAGAAGATGAAGATGTTGATGTTGATGATTTATTTGAATCATGTTATTTATTTACTAGCTGAATCCAAGCAGCAATGCTAGGAACACCTTCATTCACGGCAAAGACCATGTAGTAACTTGGAGGAGCAACAATTGCACTCGGCAGAGCAGTTGCAGTTATAGTATATGTTGATGCACCAAGACCATCAGAAATAGCAGATGAAACCTCCAACCTTATCAACCTCTCCTGAGAAAATGAATGTGTTGAAAAAGGAGCACTTGTCATATTTACTTCGATAATTCCCACAATAGGAAGCTCATTAGAGGCCTTAACGGTGAAGTTGGATCCAGGCATGGGATGGATGCTAAACCGAAACCCTATGAACCAGCCTGTGCACCATTTAGAATCATAATATCACCTGTAGGAAGCATGACCATGTCTCCCATAATCCTCACAAATGGAATGTCCTCAATAACCCATGAAGGTGCATCATCTGTTGCCACCATTCTTCCACAACTGCCATTGGTAGAAAGAGGAATCCTTTCAAGGTAAGCACCATATCTTGTGCCTCCACATATAGCAATCTCGCCCTTTGCATAATTATCCTCTAGTGTCAAGGGAAACATCATAGATGACCCGACAGAGGGGTAATTTCTAGGACCACCCTCCAATGTAAGGTATTGTTTTAGGATATTGTTGCCTTTATAATCATAGAGAATTGACTCAGTGTTCGTAAAGATAAATAGATTGTCATTGGGTATAAAATTAACATAAGGATTCAGATTATCCAACTGGTCATCTCCAGATTGGGCTAGAAATGGCATGGCAACGAGCTCTTCAAAACTTGGGGGATAGTACTCAATACTGTGAGTATCCTTTCCTCCAACAATAATAACTCTCCCATCAGGAAGGATTTGGTTAGTTGAATACCAACGTCCTTGTTTCAACTCCTCATCTTCCAGCTCAGCTAGTCATAGAGCTTCTTAGGAGGACAAGGGGAAAATTTTATGATCTTCTTGTTGCCATCCATGGCCCCTCTTGTCTGCAGCAAAGTTCCATCAGGGAGAATCTCACCAGAAGAGCACCATGTGTCTGTAAATATATTCAACAATCGAATCTCATTGGTGGTAGGGTTGAAGAGCACAGAATGTGCACTACAGTCGTGCTGCAGGGCTTGGTCATTAGGATTATCTCTACATTTCCCTTTTGGTAAACTGATCGTGGTCTCTCCAATTTCTATCCTGTCCAGCAACACCACTGTTCCATAATGGGTCACTGCAGTGTGCATTGATGCAATTCCTCCATTCTCCACAAGCAATTCCCATGTTCTAGGGAGTTCAACATCTACAACTTTGAAAATCATTAGATTTAATAGTACAGTTGTATATATACTCACATGATACGAAGGATTGTAGATTGACAGAGTTCCAGTAATTCCTTGTGATTTTCCAAAACTAGCCATCTTGGAGATTCTGGGATGAAAAAGAGTCCAAGCATCAAGAAGGTGCAAGGGGAAATACCTACACTTTGGGTAACAATATGAATGACGGTTCTCAAAACTGTCTAAGTCCTCATATAGATAATGAGATTGCACAAGAAACTCCCACAAAGGACAATACTTGGCAGGCTGGAAACTCGTCCTCTGGAACTGGAAGCAAAAGAACATCCAACAAGTTTGTAGGATGATAAAATTGCCAATGGCTAGTTCCTGATGCAGGTGAAATGGATTGAAGTGAAGAAAAGGAAGGTAAAGAAAAGCAGCACTATTGAAGAAAAACTAAAGAGGCCCTTCGGTTGTAGAAGTTTTGACTGTTTGGGATGCAGGGTTTGCATGCAATAAATGGGTATAATATGGCCCAAAATATTAAGAGCACTCATTATGAGGCAACTTATTGTAACACCCCGGTTTTGACCTCGTTGCATTAAATGTACATGATGTATATATTGTAGTAATCATGGTGTGGAGCTAAAGGCCAAGGCCCCACCATCGATTGGTTATGCTATGTTTTAGATTGAAATTGTCACCGATGGTATATCGGGGCATGCAGCATACATATTATGTTTTGTCATCATGTAAATATGCATCTTTAATTAAATGAACCCCAACCAGCTATGTTTGTGGCAACTAAATTGAGAAGGGGCATGATTTTCACAAGGATAAGGGGGGGAATTGTCAAACCTTGGGCTACGGGGGAAAAATCCATGTGTCACCACCCTGTTTGAATTGCTCAACTTCCCTTGTCTTATCCAACTACCACCTTAAACATTCTGCTGAGTAGTTGAGGAAGTTATTGTTTGGGAGTGGGGGTGGTAGGATTGTTAGTCCTTTCCCACCCGCACACTCCACCAGCGATGGAACCTCATGTTTGGCAAAGGAAGCGAACTCTCGAGGTTTTCCACTCTCTCCACCACGGTGCTAAAAGAAAAAAAAATGCTCCCACACTCCCCATTGGTGACTCTCCATTGTCTGTTCATTTTCTCACACGCATGCTTCTTTCATGTTTGGTCTCACACAGCCAGGAGGGAGGAGCCGTCTCCACTGTCATTCACATTTTTCCACAGAGAGGAATCTAGTGTGTTTCAATCCGTATTTGGGGATTTGGTGTAAATATTCCCTCACGCATTGGGTTCTGTGTTGTTTTTACTCACGCGGTGAGTTGGGAGCTGTGTTCTTTCACCCACGATTTTCCCTTGTGAATAAGCCATTCACGTTCTATTTGTGGATGTTTTTCTGTATAGATTTTGTGGATTGTGTGGGTGTATGATTTCCTTATAGACTGCTATGGCCGTGTAATTTTTCCCGTCACTTCAATGTTGAGATTAGGGCTATTGTTCTTCCCCTGATTTGTGGTTGCTGCAATTCTTACCAAGATTCACGGGTCTGCTGTGGTCTCCCTTACGTTTTGGTTGCTTCGGATTGTATGGAGTCGTTTTGGCCACGATAGGGCCAAGAATGACTGAGGGATTGTTTTCCCTATCCAAGCTGTGAATCGCTTGTGTGACTGCGTGTATGTAGTGGTTGGTCTTCAGACTGTGTTGGGAGCAGGGATGGGGGCTTGGTTTGCTTGATAAACCTAGTGTGTTTGGAAACCACACAGACGGAGCTAGAGGGCTGGCTTTCTTCTCCACAACCCCTGAATGGCACTGGAAGGGAAGTCAGGGCCTGAGGGACTGTGTAGCAGAGAAGGGACTGATTCCTTATGTTGGGTGTGTGTGGGTGTCTTACAGGTCAGGCTAGTTCTGGTGTAGGTGTTCCTAGCTCTGTAATGAGCTCACCAGCTTAGCATTTAGCCTTTCCCAGCTCCTTGATGGCCTGATAAACCCAACTGTGTTTGCTTGTCTGTGTTTTGTGTATCCTTGGCTATGTGTAAGTTTGCTTGTTCCTTATTCCTTGGGGAATCATGCCCAGCTCAGGGGTGGCAGCATTGCTGAGAGATTTAGGAGCATGCTAGCCTATGGTTGGGTGGAACATTGTAGCGACGTAGCTGGTTGCGGAACGAGTTCTTCATAAGATAAGTAACCTTGTCTATTTTACTCTTGCAATCATTTTACTGTTGATGAATATGGTGAACACGTTGAATGCTTGTATGAATGTATGATGCTTCCATTGTGTATGATAATTAATTATATCTGTGTATGTTCTACTTCAATGCATTTTGTTTCAACATTTAATCAATGCAATATGTTCATGGGGTTGGTTTCCCGGATAGTTAAGGCCATAGTAGTGTCCTCTTCACCGGTCGGAGGGTTGGGGGACGTTACAGTGTGGTATCAGAGCTAAGGGTTGCAACATGGGCCTTTATGGGCCATGAAGAACCAGTTAGCAGAGGCATGTTGCCATCTGCCCAAAAGAAATCGGTGAATGACTGGAAAATTCATGAAATTTGTCTAAGTGTCTAAACTATCGGTTCATCAGAAAACTTAGTGGGAAGGACTTCCGATGTAGTGGAGAGCTAGGAAAAAGCACACCCGATGGGGGACACTTGGAAAAAAAAATTGCAGGAAAATTTTCTAAGTTTTCGTCGGTCGTCGACGAAACTTAGTGGATGTGGGTGCTGCAGTTTCGGTGAAGATCAGCCGAAGCCCGCCAAAACGTCGGCTCGATGTAATTGAAGAAAAACCAATATTGACTTTCAATGTCAACAAAATTTAGTTGTTTAGATTGCCGAGGCTATCGGCAGAAAATAGTTGTTGGGATCGCCGACACATAGCACTTAGTGGTTTCGACCACTGATAGATGTTATGTTCCATGGAAGGAAGAAGGGAAAATTTTTTGAAAAATTTGTCTAAGTGTTGGAGACCATCAGCGATTGGTGGAAGTTAGTGGTTTGGACCACCGATGCACTGGAAGAAGATTAGTTGAATGGACCAATGATGAAGCCGGAAGGGTTTAGTTGTTCGTGCACCCGCCATTGCGGTTGTTTAGTGGACTATCCTCATGACGAATAGTTGTTCCAACTGTCAATGCCGCAATGACTAGGGGTTCTAACCGTCAATAGGATTGTCGCCATGGAAAACATAGAGATTTCGTTGTCCGTCGTTGCGGCTACGCATGGAACTAGTCTCCCAATGAATAGAGGATTCGATTGTCAACGCGGTAGTGCTTAGTGGATTCGATTGCCGATGAACAACAGAGGAAGTTAGTTGTGCCGACCGCTGAAACATCGAAATGTTAGTTGGGATGAGACCCGATCCTGTACAAAGAAATTTCGAGTTTTCCAGTATTATTTCGCAGCAGATTTCGGTTGTTTTTCAGTAGGATTTTTAGTGGTTTTTTAGTAGATTTTCAGGGTTGGAAAGGAGAAAGTGGCAGCGATCTTATGCGGCAGATTGCATGAAAATTCAATATTTACCACACAAAAAAAAACAAGGGCGCTGCCCTCGACCCGCCCTGCAGTGGCACAGGGAAGCCACAAGGGGGCAAGCCCCCTTGACCCTCATCATCCCCCTGAGACCGACGTTCTTTGATGAAGAAAATTTTGTGTTTGGGCAAAATTGTTATTTTATGATTTTTCGAGGAGAAGGTAAGTAATTCTGATTTATATCAATGTTATGCATCTAACAGTTGTGTTACTAACACATTTGCAGAATCATAGTCACCTTCAAGAGTAGTATTCCAGGTAGTGCAGTTTGGTAAGTAAGTTGTGGTTCAGTTATGAGAACCCATGATGGATATGATGCCCGGGATTCTTACGAGCATGCACGAGATGCCATGGGAGAAAATGTCCGTAATGGAAATGATGGCATTGAGTCTAATGGAAGGAGATTCCAAGAGACACCATCAGATGTTGCAGCCACCATGAGAAACTTGATAAAATCCCAGGAAGAGCAACATTAGCCGAATGCTACAGAGTTTAACAGACTTGTAGAGAAAGATAGACTCTGGACGAGGTACAGCAAGACTAGAAGGCAGTAAGAGCAGTACTAGGAGAAGGAGAAGGACTTCTAGTGGATCATCTGATTTCGAAGAATCTAGCAGGGATTCAAGTTCTTCTTCTCATAAAAGAAAAAGAAAAAGACACCATAGGGATTGCTCTCGGGATGAATTTAAGAAGGCTAAACCTCCTACATTTGATGGTGAGGTAAAGACTGGACAAAAAGCTGAAGCTTGGCTTCTTGGGGTAAAGAAGTACTTTCAAGTGCATGATTATTCAGGAAACATGAAGGCAAGAGTTGCCATATTCAATTTGAATGGAAGGGCATCCATTTGGTGGGAACACTTCAAGCAAGTAAAGAGGATCAGTGAAAGGAGACTTAAGTGGAAATAGTTCAAGAATTATTTCAAGCATAAATACCTCTCTGATAGGTATTATGATGACAAGATTAAGGAGTTCCATGAGCTGATATTGGGATAGCAGACCATGGAAGAGTATGCAAATAAGTTTTTGGAGTTGTTGAGGTATGTCTGGTACATCATAGATGAAAAAGTGAAGGTCTAGCGTTTTGTGAGTGGATTACCTCAATCTTACAAAGATAGAATCGCATTTTATGAACATAGAACTCTTGAAGAAGCAATAAGGAAGGCTAAGTATTATTATGAGCAAAGAAAAGATAAGTTGGATTACAATAAGGCATGGAAGGACAAGAATAATGAGAAGTTTGACCAAAGAAAGAAAGGTTTCAAACCTTCTAACTTCAAGAATCAGCAGAAGCAACCATCCCAAGCTGCGAGTAAGCCGGTCGGAGTGACAGGAGAAAAGACTAAGGATCCACAAAAGAATAGAGGACCACTTCAATGTTGGAAATGTGGATGACCCCACATGTGCAGGAATTGTCCACTCGAGAATGAGAGTGCAAGACCAATTTATAACATTCAAGAAGCAGGAACAGTGGGTCAAGTAGCAAGGGAAGTCCCTAGGATCTATGTAGCACTGGAGGACCGCCAAGAAGATCACCAGTCAGCAGTGGTTGAAGTTGCAGGTAATATTGTTGAACAATATGTTTCTATTTTGATTGACCCTGGTTCTACGCACAGTTACATTACTCCTACAGTAGTGGAGATTTGTGCTTGTAAGAAATTAAAGCATAGGAAGTCTTGGTTAGTTCAGCTAGCCACTGGAACTAAGAGAAAGGTTAGTGAAGTGGTGGATAAATGTCCATTAGTCATGGATGGATTGGTCACTTGTGTAGATCTTAATGTTCTACTACTTGGTTCCTATGATGTTCTCATTGGAATGGATTGGCTAGAAGCTCACAGGGTGAAGCTTGACTGTTACAATAAGACTTTCGAATGCATGAATGAAGAAGGAAACCTAGTAGTTGTGAAAGGTATTCCAAAGGTGATTTCAGTACGACATGTTTCAGTAATGCAGTTAAAGAAGTTCTATAGGAAGGATTTCTAGTTGTATGCAGCTCATCTTTTGGAGACATCAGGAGATGAAACTCCTAGGTTGGAGGACTATCAGGTGTTATAGGAATTCAGGGATGTGTTTCCTGATGAGATTCCAGGGCTTCCTCAAAGAGGGACATTAACTTCACTATTGAACTTGTGCCAGGAGCAGCACTAGTGTCCAAGGCACCCTACAGGATGAGCACACTGGAGATGCTAGAGTTGAAGATGCAATTGTAAGAGTTGTTGGAAAAGAAGTATATCCGACCGAGTGTGTCTCCTTGGGGAGCATCGGTTCTGTTTGTAAAGAAGAAAGATGGTACACTCAGGTTGTGCATTGATTACAGACAATTGAACAAGGTTACTATGAAGAATAAATATCCTTTGCCTAGGATTGATGACCTCTTTGATCAAATGAGGGGAGCAAAGGTATTTTCCAAGATTGACTTGAGGTCTGGTTACCATCAGGTGAGAATCAAGGATGAAGACATTCATAAGACAGCCTTCAGAACAAGGTATGGACATTATGAGTTTGTAGTGGTACCATTTGCTCTCACAAATGCACCAGCTACATTTATGTGCCTTATGAATAGTGTCTTCAGCAGATATTTGGACAAGTTTGTTCTTGTTTTCCTTGATGAAATTCTTGTTTATTCTAAGAATGAGAAAGAGCATGACGAGCATTTGAGATTGACATTACAATTTCTCAAAGAGCATCAACTGTATGCAAAACTGAGCAAGTGTGACTTCTATAGAGATAGAATTCAGTATTTGGTTCACATTATCTTAGAGGAGAGTATATCTATGGACCCTAAAAAGATTGAAGCCATTATAATTGGCCTACTCCAAGAAATGTGACAGATGTAAGATCTTTTATGGGACTTGCAGGATACTATAGGACGTTCATTGAAGGATTCTCCAGAGTTGCACATGCCATCACTTCTTTACAAAAGAAGGGGATGAAGTTTGAATGGACATCGAGGTGTGAAGAAAGCTTCCAGTAGTTGAAGAATCTTCTCACTAGTCCACCCGTATTGAAGGTTGCATATCCAGAGAAATATTTTGTGGTGTGTACCGATGCATGCAGACAAGGGCTTGGAGGATTTTTTATGTAGGAAAACCACGTAATATGTTATGAGTCAAGAAAGCTGAAGGAACATGAGAAGAACTATGCCACTCATGATCTAGAGCTTGCAGCCATAGTACATGCTCTCAAGATGTGGAGGCATTACTTGATGGGCAGGAGATTTGAGCTTAGAACAGATCATTGTGGACTGAAGTATTTGTTTGATCAACCTACTGTAAATGCTAGGAAAGCAAGATGGCTAGAATTTTTATGTGATTTTGATTTCAAGATCAAGCACATAAAAGGAAAGGAGAATAAGGTAGCTGATGCACTCAGCAAGAAGATGCAAGAAATGCATGTGGCATCTCTTAGTATTTTTCAATCACATTTGAGGCAGCAAATTGTTAGTCATGCTGCTAGAGATGAATTGTATGAGCATGTAAAAGACAATTTGCAATATCAAAGTCTTGAGAAGAGGTATGAGGGATATAAATTTGAACAAGATGGACTTCTCACTTACAAAGGTAGAATTTATATTCCAGATGTAGCAGATTTGAGGAGAGTTGTTATGGATGAAATCCATCAAGCTCCGTATTCCGGTCATCCAAGATACCAAAAGACCATTGCTACAGCTAGAAAGCAGTACTTTTGGCCAGGAATGAAAAGGGATATGGTTGAGTACATTTCAAGGTGTATGAAATGTCAACGGGTAAAGGTTGAGCATCAACACCCCGCAGGTTTGTTGCAGCCTTTTCCTATTTTAGAATGGAAATGGAAAGTTATTTCCATGGATTTTATTACAGGATTGCCGATGACTTGGAGACAACATGATTCCATCATGGTTGTGGTGGACAAGTTGACAAAGGCAGCACATTTTATACCAATTAAGTCTACGCATAAAATAGATGACATTGCAAAGATATTCATGAAGGAGATTTTCAAATTGCATGGATTGCCGAAGGCAATAGTCTCTAACAGAGATGTCAAGTTCACTTCCAACTTTTGGAAGGGGTTGTTTGCATATTTGGGTACAAAGCTAAACCTCAACACTGCATACCATCCTCAGATAGATGGGCAGATAGAGAGAGTTAATCAGGTGCTTGAAGACATGCTTCACATGTATGTGATGGACAAACCGACCAAGTGGGAAGATTACTTACACTTGGTAGAGTTTGCTTACAACAATGGATAGTAGGCATCCTTGGGGATGAGTCCGTATGAAGCTTTGTATGGAAGGAGGTTTAGGACACCTGTGACTTGGGATAATCTAGTGAATAGGATTGTGCTTGGACAATAATTGCTCAAGGAAATGGAGCAAGAGGTTGTAAAGATCAGGCATAATCTAAAAGCAGCATAGGACAGACAGAAAAGCTATGCAGATAAGCATAGGGTGAACAGGGAGTTCAGTGTTGGGGATCATGTTTACCTCAGAGTGAGAGCAAAGAAGAGTTGCCTGAAGCTTGGAAGTTGTGCCAAGTTGTCACCAAAATATTGTGTGCCATTTGAAGTGCTTGAACCAATAGGGCCAGTTGCATATAGACTTGCATTTCCTGCTAGCACTAGAGCTCATAATGTTTTTCATGTTTCTTTGCTTAAGAGATATGTACATGATCCTAACCATGTGATAAATTGGGATGTGATTCAGGTGGAACCCGAGGGAGAGTTTCGAATCGAGCCAATGCGCATCCTTGACAGGAAGGTCACAATGCTCCAGAACCGGGCCATAGGGTAGGTAAAGGTGCAATGGCAGCACTACGGACCTGAAGAGGCTACATCGGAGCTGGAGGATCCATGTGATTGGCACATCCATTTTTGTTCAACTCTGCGGAACACTGAGGCGATACCAGTGTAGCATTTTGTTCAATTTAGTAAAGCATTGAGGACAGTGCTATTGAAGGGGGAGGGGAATGTAACACCCCGGTTTTGACCCTGGTGCATTAAATGTACATGATGTATATATTGTAGTAATCATGGTGTGGAGCTAAAGGCCAAGGCCCCATCATCGATTGGTTATTTTATGTTTTAGATTGAAATTGTCACCGATGGTATATTGGGGCATGCAGCATACATATTAAGTTTTGTCATCATGTAAATATGCGTCTTTAATTAAATAAACCCCAACCGGCTATGTTCTTGGCAACTAAATTGAGAAGGGACATGATTTTCACAAGGATAATGGGGGGGAATTGTGAAATCTTGGGCTATGGGGGGAAAATCCATGTGTCACCACCCTGTTTGAATTGCTCAACTTCCCTTGTCTTATCCAACTACCACCTTAAACATTTTGCTGAGTAGTTGAGGCAATTATTGTTTGGGAGTGGGGGTGGTAGGATTGTCATTCCTTGCCCACCCACACACTCCACCAGTGATGGAACCTCACGTTGGGAAAAGGAAGCAAACTCTCTAGGTTTTCCACTCTCTCCACCATGGTGCTGAAAGAAAAAAAAATGTTCCTGCACTCCCCACTGGTGACTCTCCATTGTCTGTTCATTTTCTCACACACACGCTTATTTCCTGTTTGGTCTCACGTAGCCAGGAGGGAGGAGACGTCTCCACTATCATTCACATTTTTCCATAGAGAGGAATCTAGTTTGTTTCGATCACACTAGGTTCTGTGTTGTTTTTACTCAGCAAGCGAGTTGGGAGCCGTGTTCTTTCACCCACGATTTTCCCTTGTGAATAAGCCATTCACATTCTGTGTGTGGATGTTTTTCTGTATGGATTTTGTGGATTGTGTGGGTTTATGCTTTCCTTACAGACTAGTATGGCGGTGCAATTTTTCCTGTCACTTCAATGTTGAGATCGGGGCTAATGTTCTTCCCCTGATTTGTGGTTGCTATCGTTCTTACCAAGATTCGCATGTCTGCTGTGGTCTACCTTACGTTTTGGTTGCTGTGGATTGTATGGAGTCGTTTTGGCCATGATAGGGCCAAGAATGACTTAGGGATTGTTTTCCCTATCCAATCTGTGAATCGCTTGTGTGACTGCGTGTATGTAGTGGTTGCTCTTTGGACTATGTTGGGAGTAGGCATGGGGGCTTGGTTTGCTTGATAAACCTGGTGTGTTTGGAAACCATACAGACAAAGCTACAGGGATGGATTTTTTCTCCACAACCCCTGGATAGCACTGGAAGGGAAGTCAGAGCCTGAGGGACCATGTAGCAGAGAAGGTACTGATTGCTTGTGTTGGGTGTGTGTGGGTGTCTTAGAGGTCATGCAAGTTCTGGTGTAGGTGTTCCTAGCTCTGTAATGAGCTCACGAGCTTCCCATTTAGCCTTTCCCAGCTCCTTGATGACCTGATAAACCCAACTGTGTTGGCTTGGCTGTGTTTTGTGTATCCTTGGCTATGTGTAAGCCTGCTTGTTCCTTATTCCTTGGGGAATCATGACCAGCTCGGGGGTGGCAGCATTGCTGAGAGATTTAGGAGCATGCTAGCCTATGGTTGGGTGGAACGTTGCAATGACGTAGCTGGTTGCGGAACGAGTTCTTCATAAGATAAGTAACCTTGTCTATTTCACTCTTGCAATCATTTTACTGTTGATGAATATGGTGAACACGTTGAATGCTTGTATGAATGTATGATGCTTCCATTGTGTATGATAATTAATTATATCTATTTATGTTCTACTTCAATGCATTTTTTTTCAACATTTAATCAATGCAAGATGTTCATGGGGCTGGTTTCCCGGATGGTTAAGGCCATGGTAGCTTCCTCTTCGCCGGTCGGAGGGTTGGGGGACGTCACACTTATCTTGGGGTTTAACACCTATATATAATATGTGCTACTTCTTGAAGAAATATATGAATAGATAAGCTATATCTCATAACACCAACAACAGAAAAAGAATACTGACCTCATTGTGAATAGTGTAACCCCTGCCTCCAAGAAGCACCACTGGAACAGTAAATGACCGAAGAAATTGAACACAGTCTGCATGCCCTTTGACTGAAAAATTGAAACAACGTAGTGTATAACGTGATAAAGAATCCGCTCCACATTGTAAGACAACTACTTCCGGCTGATATATTTCCATGAACTCCTGTACTATAGGCCTAAAGATATTATTGTAGATCTCATAATCAATTCCATCATTCAAGGGATTGTTTAATTAATAATATTTTCCTTTCCCATATCCTGTATCTTTAAGGTGGCTTGTGCCTGGGAAATAGTCTCCAAACTTGTGAAATGACATGGACATGACTCGGTCAGTATTGTAGAAGGCGTCCTCCACACCATCCCCGTGATGAATATCAATATCAATATAAAACACTCGCTGACATATTGAAAAGGCAAATGAGCATTACTGTTTATTAAACAATTAGGAAATTATGTGTAGTTTAATCACTTACAAGTTACATCCACAGGTATTTCACACATACAAATCAAAAGAGAGCCTTGCACAGAACTTTAGAAGCCAGGATAAGAGCAATAAAAAAAAAGTAGAATTAACCCAACCTTTTAGATAATAACTTTTTCAGAAATAAATTAAATGACACTGTGTAAGCCCATTTTCATAAATCTATGAGACTTAGATATTTGTATTAGAACCAAATTAAGTTGTGCTCAAAACAAAAGGGTTGCATGCAGTAATAGCTCAGCAATTAGTATTAATGTATGGAATTTATGTCAGTTGACCTATTTCACTTCAGGACATAATGATCGACAATACACAATACATTAAACATGGCTTATTTGGCAGAGTTGTTCTTACCTGACGGTATTGGCATGAATTTGTGGGATTGACCAACTGAGATTTTTGTAGGAAAAATTGATGAGATTGGATACATGAACTTAAAAAAACATTTCTTCGTAGTAATCTACAATTCTTTGATGGCATCGAAGCAGTTGGAAAAAAGGTGTACTCGACCTGAGTGGGTGAAGATAAAAACCAGGACAACCATCAGTCCAAGATAACTTCACAAAGAAAATATGAAGTGAGCATGTACTGAATTTGATGAGCATATGTACATATAATGAAAAAGATGATGTATCCCATATGTAATTCTAATAAGAAAGAGTGGTTTACAAGTAATTTTTACCAAAATCAATAAGTGTATCTTACTATGAAAGCGTTGAGGTTGAAGGCATTGCAACATCTACCCACGTAAATAAAAAAGGAAATGGGAATCTGAAGATAGGAAATAATTTTTTTAAGATTGATATATATTGTAGAGAAGAAACTAATTTGCAAAGTAAAGGAAGCGAAAAAGGAAGTAGAATCTTGTAATAAGAGAGAAAAACCATGTGCCCATATGTAGACCTTCATGAATGGCTAGAAAGGGAGGCATAGATGTCAAGCGTGTTTTTTGTATTCTTCTGTGATGTTGAATTTGAGCTGCACTACATGTAATGTAAGAGGGAAAAACAAAGTATTTTTTTGTTTCTTCTTGTATAAAATGGACAAATAGCATGGAAAAGAATAGTAGATAGGAAAATACCTTTTAGTTTGGAGTTGGATGCTTTGCATGCCAGAAAAGAAGCTTGCACTGGTGGGAACATGAGATGACAATTATAGATGAAGCAGCTGTACTAGTAAATTAAAAAAATGACTAACAAACTGTTGCAACAATTATTTACTTACAGACCATATACTTTCTTATGGAGAGTATTTTGAAACAATTTGAGTATGGCGAATATTTGAAACCAACTGAATGTACAAATAGTATACTTGTAGTAGAAATAAAAAAATGGGCAACAAATTTACTTTCAAACCAAGTATAGGGACACCATGGGAAAAAAAATAGACATAGGTATGAAGTCAAGAAGTACAAGTTAAATATACACATGGGATAAATGTACAACAGAACTTAAGAATTTAGTATAAATTGTGAACTGTTTCTATGTACATACAGTATAGTGTGAACTTTTTCTCTGATCATAAGAGAGTATTTGAAATGAAATGAGGATTGCGAATATTTGAAACCAATTTAATGTACAAACAGTCTAAATTGAGTAGAAGTAACAAATGCACAACATATTTACTTTGAAACCAAGTATAGGGACTCCATGGGAAAAAGAATATACGTATGTGTAATGACAAGAAGTACAAGCTAAATATATACATGGATTAAATGTACAACATAAGTTAAGAACTTAGTATATTGTGAACTGTTTCTATTTACATAGAGTTTGTTGCATTGTATTTGTAAAAGAACTATTTGTTTGATAGAATATATACTTTAGAGTGGTTCATTACATGCAAGCAGAAGGGGAATATAATAAATGTACATGTATTGTGGTAGTAGTGGAAGCATGTAATATGTACAATGTTTGTGCATTGCATGTGTGAAAAAGGCTAATACATTTATTCAATTAAAGCATAGGTTATAGACAAGGTAGTACATACAAGTGAAGGGTAGTAATGGCAACTGAAGAACGTGTGGGAATCAAAGAAGAAGGGTTGTTGGGTTGTAAGGAGAGGGAAAATGGAACTGCAAGCAAGGAAGAGGCTTTAGTCATAAATGCAAGAGGGATTATGGCAATGACAACACCATGTAATGTTTATGTATTGAGAAAGACAAGGGTGGCGGGATACTAAGTCTTTGCGGATCTTGTGCATGGTGTCCCTTTCATGCATATGGATAATGCGTTGAAGGAAGGCTCTTATTTCTGAGAGAATCTTAATAATAGGGTGGATCAGATTCAGTGGGATGTTTGAAGTCGATTGGAATCATGCTTCGATTTGTTGTAGCGATGCTTGTTGTTCCTTGATCTGCTTGCAGAAGTCGAGAAGGATGTTCAGGTATTGCATGTCCATGTTTGTTGTTGAAGAGCTAGGAAGAGAGAAAACAGAGCCATTAAAAGCTTAACATGTTCAAATAATATAGAATAAAGAAAGACACTTTTTTTTTGTAATGGAATTGCTATACTGATAGTGTTTTTCTTCATAGTAGCAAATAACAAAAGCAATAACATATTCACATCATAGATGAAAGGAAAAAAAGTCGAAAAGTTGTGTAATGGACATTTTTCTGTTGTTTTTGTTTGTTTGTTCTATTGCAAAGAGAAAAAAATGTTGTAAGTGTAATGTTATGGTAGATTCAAGTAGATGAAACAAACAAAGTTAAGATGTTGGAAGCAAATGAACAAAAATATATGCATGAGTGCAGGAGTGTTTTTCTGGGGGGTGGATGGGGGGAGGGAAGAAGGTGAGGTTGTTTTGTTTTGGTTTTTAGCAAGCGGAAAGTGATAGTATTTGTTTTTTATGGTGTTCTTTATTTATTATTTTCTGACTGCCAATTTATTTCAGTATTGACAATGGAAGTTGTGCAATTGTTTCCAAGTAACATGTCAGATTCACTTCAGTTACCTATCTCATTGTCTAATAAGGAAAGGTGTGGAAATTGAACCCAGGTGATAGATCAATTGCACTCACAAAATTACTAATCAAACATGCAAATTTACACACAAAGGAGACTAAAATTGGAGCATAAAACTAATATGTTTTGAATAAGTGTACAATAGCCAACCTTGTGAAGTGATAGGCTACTGCAATAAATAATTACATGAGAGATTCAAATGCATAAGGATGCCATTCGAAATAGTCAAAAGAAGGCTTACTAAATCTAGTCAAATCCCCCATGGGTGCATAAAGCAGTTTCCAAATCTGCCTAGGAGCTCACGAATTGGAAAAGTCAAGTAGGCAAGCTAATAGGTGATGGAAGGACAAATCATACATGCTTTTATTAGGAGAAAGGAATGGAGGATGATGAGGGAAAAAAACAAGTCAACTGCACCTAGTCATACTTTCCCTTTTGCCATAAATATCAGTAAAGCAGGCAATAAAGTAGAAAAAGCAGACATGCACTAGGGAGGATCTGGAATAAATAAGATATTCTAAATATGGATTCTAGGAGGTTTCCCAAGCGCTCCTTGACTCATTTTTAGCAAGTTTGACTTCTAGGACATGTGGAAGGACAACTTGCATAGAGTGGAATATTGGAAACTAGGCAAACAAGACAAAAATGGATTAATTAATGTATAAGGTAGCTAACTATGGGTTTATTATTCTAACCCCCCCCCTTAAGCCTGACTTATGAGCAAAATATCAAAAAATTATAGGGCCTATCAACAAGGCTTAGTCACCGTTTACATACTGCATGTCCATTTAAACAAGAAAAGAGGCAAAAATCCAGTGGGAAAATCCTCCCTTAAACATGGACAACAAAACACAATTTGAAAATATTGTCATCAATAATGCTTCACATCATGATCACCAATCCTCAGTAGTGATTTGAGATTGATGAATGTCTTCTCACAAAAAACTTTGGTGAAAATGTCAGCTACTTGTTCTGAAGATGCATAGAAGAGTAGGTGAATGGTGCCATCATGCACAAGCTGTCTGATGTAGTGCATATGTATCTCAATGTGTTTGTTTCTTTGTCTCTAAATTGTATAATTGCAGATTCGAATGGTACTATGATTATCACAATAGATAATAGTTGAGAGCTCTGATTCGAAGCCACACTGACCAAGTAACCCCTGCAACCATAAACATTGAGTTGTTGTAGTTACAACTCCTCTGTACTCTGCTTTTGTAGATGAGAGTGCAATGGCACTCTGTTTCTTGCTTGACCAGCTGATTGGTCCTTCAGCAAGCATGAACACATATCCTGATGTTGAATTTCGATTTGTGATGTCACCTACCCAATCACTATCAGTAAACCCAATCAAATCAAGACCAGATTTAGCTTTGTAGAAGATCCCATGAGTCCTTGTTCCCTAAACAAAGTTAAGGATCCTTTTAGCTGCTCTCCAATGGATCTCATGAGGCTAATCCATGTATCTTGAAGCCACACTTACTGCATAATAAATATCAGGTCGAGTGTGTGTAAGATACAACGAACACCCAATCAGTTGTCTGTACAGTGTACTATCTACCATAGGAGAAGAACCTGCTTCTTCAAGCTTAAATCTTGATAGGAAGGGAGTCTTGCTTGGCTTGAAATATTTCATGTTGAACTTGTTTAGAAAATACAAAGCATACTTGGACTGATGTTCTTTTATTCCATTTCGAGACCCAAAAATTGGCTCAACAACCCCAAATCAGTCATAGAAAATGCATGGTTCATTGCATCCTTCAAGGAGGCAATTTATTTCTTTGAGCTTCCTATAATTAGAAGGTCATCTGCATACAAGACAATAATCATCAAAGAACCATGAATCGGCTTCAAATAAACATTAGGATTAGACTTGCATTGAACAAAACTCAATGACAGTAGAAAGCCATCAATCTTGGCATACCAAGCCCTGGGGGCACTAGTACAAAAGTGCGGATTTTTCCACGGAGGTTTTTCACGTTACTTACTTTTTGGTGTAAAATCTGATGTAATAGGAATGAGGCGTCGCTGTATCCACGCTGGGACTCTTAGACGTCGCTTTATCCATGCCTAAGCTCTTGGACGTCGTTATATCCACGCCTGAACAAAAAGGATCCAAAAGTCACATAGGGCGCAAAACCTACAAATGCCATACCCGCCAAGGATTCATCTTTTAGCATAATACCATGAGAAGGCTATCTGTTTGGGCTACCTAATGGAAACACAGATCGCATAGCTCAACTCACTGCAGAGCCAGGGGTCGTATAGATCCATAGCTTTCCCCACACATATTGATATTATATGCACAGTTTTCTCAAATTAACCACAGTACTGGATTTCGAGCGAATTGCAATTTCTAGGATAGAATGTCTTTTGCTGATTGGGTGTACCACTTCCTGTGATAAATTTCTGTTCACCCACTCATGAGTTTGTGGGCATTAAACCTCCAGATCTGATGGTGCAGGCAAGGAGGGCAAATAGCACCCGGTGATTAGCGTTTTCGTAAGGAAATTATGTCTATGAAGAAGGGATGGAGGAAATTTGGAGTTGCAGTTGTGGGTTTGGTGCTGCTATCCATGCTTGTTCCATTGGTATTCTTGCTTGGAATCTATGGTGAATTTCAGAGCAGTAAGTTCATATGAACCCATTTCATTTTTTATTTGACTTGAAGCCCCCTTCTCACAGACTGTTGTGTATGGGGAATCTGGATTTGGAGTACTTTGGCTGGGGCTGGGGCACTTACAGGTTTTTATGAAGCCCATTTGTGGAATTTGTGGTGGGTGTTTTTCATTTTATTCAACCATTTTGTCTCTCTGCTGTATACTCCTACAATGGGCATTTGGTGTATACCTAGATCCTTAGTACTGTGGGTGATTTGGGGTTGGTATTTGCATTAGATCTTATTGAACAGCAGGTAATGTGAGGCATATTTCAGAATTTCATAGGTTTGTAGTTTCATGGTTCTGATCTATCCTTCTGCATTGCTATTTTCAGCGACTTAGGCTAAATGTGGGGTTTGAGGGCAGATATAGTTTTAAAGCAATTGGATGTGGGGCAGTTAGATGTGGCACATTAGGTGTGAAAGCTTAGAGATCACAAGATTAGGTATTCAAATCAGTGAGGCCTTAATCCCTGATGTTTGGATAGTGAAATGAAATACATCATCCTCGGAAGACCGAAATGCGATCTTAGACTATTTTGTCAGAGCTTAGGCTCAGATAGGAGTGGGCTGGAATTCCTGCTGGTTGCATTCAAGGATTTCATCAATACATTTGAGGTTCTTTTAATTATATTTCCAATAATGTCAAATGCAGCTTCTTGTGGAACATGTGGACTGAGCAATTTCGCAGTTTTATAGTGGTCTTTCTAAACTCCTAAAAGCTGTCCTTCGTTAAAGCTTCTAAAAATATTGAGTAGAACAGAACCAGAGAGAAAGTAGAAACCTCCAATTTGATGCCTCCTGTTTCGTTCCCATATTGGTGTGCAACCTTGTGTCATTTTCTAACCATAGATCTTTGTTGTGAGTATGATTGAGGATCGGTATATTTTATGAAAGCATAGAGTAGTACACTGCAAAATGGGTAGTGAGAATGCTTTATTGACGTCTTCGCTAGCATACTGGATGCCCTTTGTTATGAGGAAATTGCATGTGATGAGTACTTCTGAGCAGCCTGATCTTATTCTGATGTTTCGAATCCTTTTTGTCTCTTTAACATCAAGGAAGTAATTTGGTTGTTTTGTAATCTGTTGTAACTTGTATGTTTCTGTTGCAGGTTATATCGATGATGAAGGCCCTATAACCCTTGTGAGAACAGGTTGCAAATAAGAATAACTGTTAAATTAGATTAGTTATAGTCATACATTTCTTGACTAGTGAAAAGCACACCTCATAATGGCTCACTTCACATAAATAAATTCTGCAAATGGATTAGACGTGTTGAGGTTTTCTAAGATTCTGATTAAATAGCCCTCAACCCTCTTGAAAATTAGCAATAACGTATCAAATGATCTCATCTATATCCTCCAGTATCTGGTAGCAGCATACAAGTTGTGCTCACAGTAGAAGTTTACAACAAACCTTTTCAATATGCAGGTTCCCAAATCCAAGAACTCCAGATGCAAACAGCAACAAGAAGCCTTTGGAGAATAGTTGTAGATTTCTTGATCTGAACCTTTCATCCAAATAATAATACATGTAAGCTTTTGGATCATGGAAAAAGCACATGACCCATAACATAAGCAATTTGCATTTGAGTGGTATGCAACTACTTCTTCCCTAAAACAAGTCAGTAGAATGCTCAAGCCTTAAACATTATCCTGAATTCCATCTCTGAAGGGGCTTGTTTTTCTTTCCATTTTTAGTTCATTAACATTGTAGTCCTGTAGCGATGGATTGTTTTTCTCTTCTACAGGCGAAGCATGCAAATCTTCAACTCTTTGAAGAGAAGATGATCTTGAGTGTGCCTTTTTTCTCTTGCATCTAGGAACATATATATCAAAAGGCAACTTAGGTAAGCATTTCATGTTTGAAATACTTTCTCCTACAGCTGCTGGGCTGACATCCTTCTCTATTCCCCCTGTTGTCTGAGACTGAGATGCCCCTTTTCCAACTATGCTTTCACATTCAGTGAGTTTCTTAACTAGAGAAGGAAAATCCTGCTACTGCTTTTCTTTCATCTCCATAACTGCATTATGTTCCTTGTAAACCTCTTCATGGGGCCTGGATTTTCCTCTATTTTCATCACCCTTTGCGTGTCCTTATGTTGCTTCTTCTCCTTCTTCCACTTCTGCCTCTATCTCTACTTAGACTGTGACTGTGGAGCAGGCCACTCTACATTGTACTGATAGATATAGTCATATACTTTTGCCTTTTAATTTCATGTTAATATGTAGCTTCTTTCCTTACTCTTTTAGCTTTTAGCTGTTAGGAATTGAGTTGGCACTCTCATTATTTATCACTACTAATATACTTTTTAGTTGCATAGACCGACTTCTTCGGTCATTCATGGACATTAATAAAATTATGTTATTTTATTTGATCAAATTAGGCCTTATTTAACACAAGTGACCTTGTACAATGAAATAATTAATATCCAAAGGGCCTAGCCTAGGATCATGAATTTGCCTATTACTCAACAAAATAATGAGTTCACATCCAAAATAGCTCATTTAGTTATGACAAAAAATGTCGACAGCCATGCACTACGCCTTAAGAATAACCAACCCCTTTCCTTCACACTATGCTCTTTGTATAATGTTTGAAGCTGAGAGAGTATATCTAGAATGATATTTGCCAGCTGTGATAGCTCCCCTGTATGGCCAAAATACACCCAGATTACTCATTCTATTATAGTGATTGAGCCAGATTACTCATTCTACAATTTCATCCAAGGAGAGTTGTGGGTCACATTGGGCCATTTACATAGATTAAAGTAATTTGGAACCACATCCTGGCAGGTTTGAATTGCTTCCTTGTGCTCCTCAGATATCTCTTGGGCATGAAAAGTCCATCAGAGATCCAGATGTGGAGGCTGTAGCTGAGCAGATGGGTTCATTAACTATTACCACAGAGGTTTCTATTTCTGCCTCTTCAGAACAGACAAATCCTGAGAGAATGGATCTGGAAAAACGTATTCGAGCATTGAAGAAAAAGGTACATACATTTGTAGAAGTGACCTTTATAGTGATATTATAAAGGTGATTACGAGGATTCTGTTTGTGGAATTGTGCTTCTAATAACCTCTCAGATGTAATGTGTATATGGCTTCTTGGTAACATTATTATGTAAAATGTCACACAGGTGTAATCAGGCACAAGTTGTTTGTGGCAAGCTAGCTACACTGGGGAAGCTACCAGAAATTTATAATTATCTTTTGTATTCTCATATAGGGAATACTGAATCGTTTCTAATGTCTATGAATGTATGGAAAGATGATTTATTCATGCACTAAAACTAATCTTATTTTGTGAACAGATTCGTCTGACAGAGTCACAACAAGCATCTATGGCTGGTGAAGGAACACTGAATCCTGAGCAAAGAGAAAAGCTGGCTAAATTGGATACGTGGCGAAAGGAATTGAAGGAACTCGAGGAGAAAAGAATGGTGTTGAGGTCTTAAGATTTGGATTTGTCTACAATGTACATTATTTTTGATACTTGTTACATGTTTGATTATTCCTATTGGCATAAGTTTATGGAATTCACTTGTTTGGATTTGGTTTTCATCACACAAGTACAGCTAAATTATGTAATACTTTGTTCTGTTACAATTTCTATTGGATTTAATAACTTAGGTACAACTAAATTATGTAATACTCTATTCCTTTACAAGTTTCTTGCTCAACCTATATGGAATTTGAGGACTCCATCATTACTCTTCTCTTTAGCATTCTTTGCTTTTGAGTTCTACATTAGGACACGAAATGTGGTCAAAGTGCAACGTCATCTACTATTGATATTTTAAGGACAAGAAGGATGACATTGCTGTGCAAAATCTTGACTCATAAATTTAAAAAATTTCATCTTTGCTACTTGTATATCATAACTCTCTCATTTCTATCCTTCATAGGCATTGCATCTGGATCTTAGATCTTTATTCATTCTGGAAATTTCATTGTAAGTGTCTCTACTTTTCAAAAGACGGTGTCTGATGAGGTAAATGCCCAAATCAAAGCTAAAGGTTTTTTGCTTGTACAAGATGCCAAAAATGTATCTATGTAGGCATTGCAGTCAACTTTCACCAACTGTGGAGCATATACCCGTGGCCACCGTGAGACAGTTTGCTTCATGAAATTTGTATTCAATTTGCTTCATAGTTGTTTTTGCTAGTGGTCCAATTTGCTTTGTATTTGTTTTTGCAAAGCAACCTATGGGAGAGTTGAAACCATGATATTGTTAGTAGCTACCTATGAATTATTGAATTTTTTATACAGGCCACCATTGACTGGAAATGTCATAAGATAGGATAGTATAATTTTTTCATATCCAACTAATGGCCAAAAGAAAGCTCAATAGGACATGGAACTAAAGACTGATACCAATCTGTAGGGGTGATGAAAAAATAGAATCGTAATTGTATAATTTCCATGTAACAATACCTTCAGCAGTCTAGTTATATGGTTGTTAAGGCATATGTTGGCTGCCTGGCAATTCAAGACTTCAAATTAATAAAGCCTCCTCATTGACAGCAGTCTCTCATCATCTAATTATAAAGAGGATGTGCATATATTTGATGTTAATATATGTCAACTGGTATTTGGGAAGATTAATTCTTGTTAAATCAACCCTGGAGGTAATCCTGGTCAACTGGCATACCTTGGCCTATATTCCCAAGGCATTCTAGAGAAAATTTGGGGAACAAGCTACAGATTTATGTGGTCCTGGATAAGGGAGAAAGAAGGCCTATCTCTAGTAAAATGGCAAGATCTTGCAAAGCCAAAAGAACTGGATTGATGGGGCCTGAAAAACATATATCATTTCCAGAAAGAATTAGCAGCTAAGTGTATGGATAGACTTTGGAACCAAATTCTTGTTCAGAAATATATAAAGACAAATACAGTAGATAGATTACAAACCCTACCAAATAATCCAACAAGCCTCTACCATATGGAAGGCAATGATTAAAGCCTTTATATTGATTGGGAAGTAGCTAGTTTGGAGGGTTGGAAATGGGTTGAAGATTAGGGTAGTAATGGGACCCTGCATGGGAAGTGGTGTTGATTTCAAGATCTATGAAACCCTTCATAAAGAAGGAATTTACAATATGGCTCAAGCACCTTCCCTGAGACCACACCCACATGGCAACAAAATTGGTAGCAAGGCAGAATTTCAGAACATATGAGCCTATAAGGGGCACAAGAAGGGGTAGTGGGAATCATATATTGACAAACTAAAACAGAGCCATGTGTGAATTTAGGAGACAAGATAAATTTGTCTGGTCCAAAACCAAATTCCTACCATCTTCAAAACATTGATAGAAGATGTACCATTCTTCCAAAGCCAAATTCCCTCTTCTGGAAACAGTTCCCCCTATCAACATGAAATGTTAAAATGCTTTAAAGTTCAAACATTTCAGCAGCAATCAAAAATAAAAACATAGTGTGCAGCTGTCACTAAGTTGAGTGGCTTTTCTTATACAGTATCCCTTTGACAGTTATGAACCCCACTAACGTCAATCAGTTGCTAAAAGAGATCAGCCATTCCATGCTCTTCTGTGACTCCCTCATTCACATTTATAACACTTTGTACCACATGATATACCCATGATTCTAAATAGCCTGTTCCTGTGGGAAGCTAAAAAGTTCCTTCTTGTGTAATCTGTATTAACTTATTTCTTATATTGAACATCAACCAGGATGGGAAGGTTGTAGAGTGGAGAATCATGTGCCAAAGAATCAACATCAGTCTTGAAATTAGCAAAGACCAGCAAACCAATTGTGTGCTGTTAAGTTCCACTAGAGGACAACTTACATTGTTGAGGGTAGAAAAAATATTCTCTGCCATTTTGTCCAAAACTGAAAAATGGTGTTTAGATTGTGTTATCTCTAGGGTTGTTCCTAGTTTTTATTGTGTAATTTTGAGTTTCCTTTGATTTTGCCTTGGTTGGTTTTCAATTCTTTTTTGGATTTTTATGCTTGATTATTAACCTTTATTCCCCTCAAGATATCTTAAATCATCAGAAATCTATTCAATGAATAAAACTTTGTGTTTGTGTAAGGATTTATGCTTTGTATGGTAAAAATCATAAACTGATAGCAGAAGTCCCAAGCTGGCAGCAAATTGTATTTCTAATACATATATGATATGAGGG
>LPNX010887492.1:42804-61799 GCA_001517045.1 Pseudotsuga menziesii | reverse complement strand
ACAAGTTTATGCATCTAAGAGCATGTTTCTGCTATTTCAAATTATAGAGAACATTTCATTTATAGACAACTTAAATTAACATAGAGATACATGATAAAGAGAAAGCTAAAACGATAAAGATAAAGCTAGGTATCGGGTGCTAGGGTGGGTAAGATACCTTTTTTTTTTAATTAAAAATTTGAAAATCAATTAGGTTCGTTTAGGTTCGCCATTAGGTTCGTTTAGGTTCGCCATTAGGTTCGGCATTAGGTTCAGGTTCGCCTTGATTAGGTTCGACATTAGGTTCGGCATTGGTTTCGGCATTAGGTTTGCCAAACCTGAACGAACCTTCAATTTTTTTTGAGGTTCGCCAAACCTCGAACCTCAAGGATTAGGTTCGGCGAACCCTATGACTTTGGTTTAAACTGCCCTGTGCATGCTCAAGGTCAATGATGTAACTACACATACGATTGTCATGTAGAAAATAAATTAAAAATTAAAAGGACATAACTAGATAAGCACCCCACTTCAGTCAATCCTACAAAGTCACAAAAAGCATTACTGTTAAACCCAAATGTTTATTTGCAATAGAAAATAGGTATTATGACCTCAGATCCCGTCAAAACAGAGTTCTGTTTCCTAAAAATAGAAAGAAAAAAATAAAAATATTGTGATTGTTTAAAAAGATCTAAAAACTCAAATAAGTAGTGACTCGATACACTTTGTTACAATAGCTATACTCACCAGCCATGCTTATTAAGAGAAGTGAAAGCAAGTTTAATTTCTAGCTTTCGACACACCTTGTCACAATAATTATATTATCCAGCCGTGCTTAGTAAGTGGAAGCAAATGAAATTTCTAACTTTTGACACCCAACTAAGATATTTCTACAAATATACCATGGATGATTTTATTACCAAATGGCAGAAAACAATTAGGTTAATTATTTAAAAGGCCTGAGCAAAGCCTCCACTAATGAAAATACATAATTGACACAATTCCCAATACAAACTATTAGGGAGAATTAAATCAAATTCACCAAAACCCTAAGATATGAAATCATTAAAATGGCAAAATGTTTTCCACTCAAGTCTGATGTGAAAATACTTTGAAATTGATGAAAATTGGGGCAAGTAAAAGTCATAAAAACAGCAAATTATTTTCATTCTGGAATTTAAGAAAGTTCAAGAAAAGAAAATGAAAACAAACTATTCAAATTGCCTACCGCAGGTTTCAAGGTTCATTTTCTTGCTGCCCTAAGATAAGATAACATAACATAAGAGAAATTTAATAATGTATGACCACAAAAGTAGATCTATGGGACTGGTACCATGATGTCAATACAAGGTGGGAGCACTAAAGCAGTGCCTATAAAAAGCAAGAAGACTCTAACCTAAAAACAAAAAAGAGCTAACTCCAAAGATGGAGAGCCAATCCAGAAGAAAAATGTACAAAGAAAACCGGTCCAGAAGAAAAATGTATTAAGTCCTCTTCCAAGGTCAGAGAAAGCAAAAGATTTTAAACAGCAAACACAGTGTGGTCCTACCTAAAACGTTCACACCATAGAGCAATAGGAAACTGCACTGGAATTTCAGTTGTGCATGTGAACAACTTTTCAATTATGCACATTACATACTACAGCTTTTCAATCATGCAGTTGTGCATGCAAACACTTTCTGAAACAAATCTATATACGTTGCTCTTTCATTACTTTCAAAAGTTTTGTCAAGTAAGAAATATCTAATCTAGCAAATAGTTCTTTGAAATATGATGTGGATTCATGCTGACAAGAAAATGCATAGGCATAGAGACATAATTTATTGATACAGCTTTACTGATATTTCTTAAAACTTAGCTCTATAATCAATCAAATCAGCACTTTTGGCTGCCCTGCAGTCTGATGCATTGTGCACAGCTTCCAAAACTAATTTCAAAGAGCCTAACAAATACAGCACAACCTTTTCTCAGAAAACAATACATCCAAGGCTTCTGCAGACAACTCATGAATCAATTGCCAAGTCCCTAACGCTAGTTTGGCAAAGAACCATGACTTACAGAAGCTAGAGCTTCTGAATTATAACTGAATTCATAAGCCCTGATTCTTCTATTGTTTGTGTGGGATCATCCAATGGCTTTGGTGGAAATCCCATCACCTGCAATTTATATGATGAAGCAACTCCAGGACTTGTAGCACTAATGAAGGCCCGTATATCAGCAACTGTGTGATGATGATTTAAACGAACTACCATGCGAGTCCCATCAGACAATCGAAGCTGGACAGAGGTGAAAGGCTTCGAATAATCCACTGCAAAGCCTTTAAAAAGCTGAAAGTTAGCAATAGACCGATTCGTAGTACTTGGCTCGTGAACTGAAAGACATGGATTTGATGTGGTGCTTGGCTCAGGAACTGAAGGAGATGGATTTGATGTGGTGCTTGGCTCAGAAACAGAGGAGCTGGAACTTCCCAAAGTTCTACCCACACCTTGAAATTGGGAATTTTTTGCACTTTCACCTGCATTATCATCATTGTTTGATTGTAATGTTAAACACTGAACAGACATTAAAATGATTATGTGAATGTGAAATTTGACAGTAAAATGAAAAAGATTTTGATAATGCCATGCAAATATTGCAAAAAGAAAAGTAAATTGAGACATCATCAAGTGAGAGATTGAAGAAAACATACTCGATAGTACTCATTTCTCCGCATGAGACTGACTTGAACTGTAGAGTTTTTATTTGATGGCTCTAATTCTCTTGGGCATTCAGATTTCTTCAAGCTCTGCAATAAAAGAAAAATATAAAAGGCTAAAGTGGATGTTAAGTCAAAAAGGAACTAATAGCAATACTAAGACCATTTGCACTTGCAGAATATGACAAGCTAATAGCTCACATCTGTGCTACTAGCAAATAACTTATAAGTCCATCTATCATCCAGCTTATTTTCAACAATTATTCAGTCTGAGGCTCTCAGTAAACTTCTAAAGTAGATTGTTTTGGCCTATAAAATATTGCATAATATGACAACTGCTGATAGACATCTCAGTGTTGGGGAATATTTGTCACTGTAGATAAAATTCCTTCTGTGGAAAAAGAGCAAAACATAACCAACTTTATCTCCCTAACCATTGCAGAATAAATGACCTCATTTAGTTGAGAATAACTGCCAAGCAGTCCAGTACATACAAGTCCCATACATGACAGCACAGTTTGAAACATAGACAAGCCATCATTCTACATTGCATTAACACTTAATGAGCTATAGAATGCAAATCACATTTAAACCACCATCTATAACAGCGATCAAGACTATCATTGGTATGTTGCTGCCCTAGGCATAGTTGCCCTTAAAAATATGCTTGATAGTATATCCTCACTTCAAAGGTAAAATAAACCTTAATTATTTATATAAAGAACTATCATAAATATAGAAATTAGAATCCCCTCGATTTGTTATGCACTACTAGTCTAGGCTACTATTCGTTTCCCTCATTTTATTGATTTTAATATTTGTATTTCCTTCTTTCACAAAAAATACTACCCTCATTTGTATCCATGTACAAGGAGAGGAAAATAAACTTTTCATCAAATACTCATGCATAACAATTAACCCTACCCAAATTTCATAAGCATACATATATGATAAATAGATCAGCATACCAGTTTAAAATAAAAGATGGAATTCAAGACACAATTATAAGCCCCATCACTCAAATTATTCTATGCATACAAATTACAAAAATAAACATTTCAACAAGAATCCAAAGATACTGTGGACTAGTATAAAACAATCGTGTTTCCCTCACACTAACATATTAATTTCTTGACTTTCTAGCGACTGTATTGTAATCTGAGAAACAAATTTCCACAACATTGATAACTTAATGGAAACTTTTCAATAAGATATTTTGTTGAGTCAGTTTCTTTTTAATGATTTATTGTTTACAGTCAAAAAAATTGAAATGGTCCCCTTGAGGCTCGTACTATATTTCTTTCCCAGGTAGAGATGTGGATATGTTTTATTCCTCTTAGTAGGGACACACCTGTCATCATAAATTTCCCTTTTCATGTTTTATGAGTCTAAATATCATTACTTAGTGGCACACACTTGTAGACATACCTTTAGCTTTGCATGCTATGACTCTATGGATGTGGCTCCATAATAGGAAAATCCTGCTATATATACTAATTACGGCACTCCTTCATGCCAAGTTTCACTTCTGTTTACTCATCTAAGAAATTCATGGCTATTCTTCCTTGTTTAACTCACAGGCTGAGATTACCCCTCCATCAATTCGCACTGTCTCTAAGATACTGCTGTTTTACCACCAATACTCAGCATGAATGCTCATGTGAAAAGCCAAGTCAACTTTCTAGAGTTAAGAAAGCTGTGTGCATGGGTCTAATAATAGACAACTAAGCTGATATGTGTAAATTATAGCACTGATCTTTCAAATATACTTCCGATTTCCAATCATATTATCATACAAATCAGCCCATTGAATTCCTTGACAAAGAAAGCTTGCAGGCAAGGTGATTTTAAGCCGAGGATGCACTTCTCAAGATAAACAACCCCTCCAATTACTCACATGCAAAGCTTTTTAAGTAAGATATCTAACAGACACATACACACACACTCCATCTAGAATAGGAAGGTGAACTAGAGCAAAAAATATCGCAAGTTTGAATGTCTGAAATTAGAATTATGCTCACTCAAACTGGGGCACTCCAGCCCTAAGCTAAGAAAAGCAACATTAGGCTCACACATGTGCAAGGAAGCTCCTTATGAGATGAACCCTAGTCCCCTTTAAGAAATCTTTCCTAGGATCCATATCTGGATCGGATCCACAGATCTGCAGATTCTACACAATGGGGTGGCAGATCTAGTAACACAGCCTGATACAAGGAATTGCACATGTTCACATGAGATGCAAACTCTATCTGCTCAGATCCAAACTCAAACCAGACATCCACCTTCCAAACCGTAACCTGAAAACAACTCCACCACTGCACAATGGAACCCTGACACTGCACCCTGTACCTGCTAAATAGGCATGCCAAAAATAGATATCTAACTCCTAAAAAAAGGGATCTCAGAACATGAAGAAGACGGCTATGAGAGACTTGCTAAATAGAACACATCTAAAAGTAGACACTACTAAAAATACTGGCATCTCACATGTCACTGAAAATAGTGTCATCAAACTCATATTTCTGCAAGGAACCCAAACATGCTTTGAATCAACGTGCAAACCCTAAGAACCTAGCTTCTCAAAGTAGAACTGTCATGAAACTACTTGCATGTGAGCCCGTGACCTTGAAGGCAAATATTAGGTAGCCAACTTTGACATGCAGCCCTTGGAACTCTAGCTTCTATAAAATATGAGAACTACTAAAAATAACAAGTTCTTGGAATCTAATTAAACTGACTGTGTAGCAAGCCCCAACCACTATGAAACCCAGGATGTACATGTAATCATATAGATCTTAACCCTCTAATTGTGGATGCAACCTAACAGTTAATAAGTAGATAAGCTTCAAGGACCACAATGGTATTTTTGGCAAAGAGTATGCCTCTTGTTATCCTCTGAAAGAAAGCAAAGTTGAGTAACACAAACCAAGGCAACAACAAAATGGACTATGATGGCATTGACGTGTTCCAGTATACTCTTTACTTCCCTTTTGAAATGAGAAGGATTATAAATTAGAAGATAACAGCTGAGTCAATTAGATCATGATTGACTCAGAACAGGACTATCTATTGTAATTCTTAAATTTCAAGCATAAAGCTATATAATCAAATGAAAATAATTAATGATAGAATGTACACTACATGAAGTCACATACCTCTAAAAATTTTGCATTTTCAGGGTCCTCATATCTCTGCAAAGGTCCACCACCCACAGTAAAACCATTTTTCCAAAATACAAGGTCATGTACAATATTTTCTGGCTTCTGGGGAGGACTTGATACACTTTCTCCTGAAATCCGCTTACCAGACCCTGGGAAGTTTTTAGAAGATGATGCATCCGGTGGCTCATTCGGTTCTTCCAGAGAACTCAACTCTCTAACTTGTTCAAAAAGAGCATCAATGTCTGATTTGCCTTTGAATGGATCTTCAACCAGCATACCACTGTACAAGAAGAATTGTGACAACTTAACATCAAATGAATACATATGCTTATAATCACACCAAAGAACCAACTAAATTACATTAAAATATAATCTGCAAAGCTGAGCAAAGTACCTACTACACTTTCAAAGCATATAAATCAAGATCTAGAAGCCACTTAAAACTAATTCAAGTTCTATTCATAAGAGAGATATTTTGGTGACAGATTAACTATTCAACACTAGATGAGAGGAATTAACTGGAAAAAATATTTTTCATAGTAGGTTATCTTTGGAAATCAATATCAATAAGTGATATGGAAACCGAAATACCATTGAACACAACAATTTGTTATCATGTGTTATCCAAGTTTTAACCCCTAAATTATAAAATGCTAACTCGTGTATTATTTAAATGATGTAGTTTATGTGACAGGAGTCAAGCCATGTGTCAATTGGGTCTGGTTCAAGTGGTAGAGAGAAGGTGTCCTCCCCACCCAAGTTCAAATCCCACTGTGACATGATCACTCTTTACGAGCTGATTGTTGAATGGGACTATTTGTGAGCTAATTGTTGATTTGGGGCTGGCAAGATTTCAACAATTTCATTCTCACTTATGAGCTGGAGGGTGGGAGCATGGCAACTTGGAAAAAAAGGCAGAAGTCAAGTCATGTGGCCTTAGTTAAATGACTCCATGGGTGGTATGACTTGACAATTGTTTTTTGAAGGTACAACCTTTCATGCCCATGCTTCTCGAGAAACATTTCCCATCAATCATTGACTCAGTGGTCTTTTACATGTTTCCCCATGCTTCTTGGGATGGGCACACATGTCTTATGCAAACTCTTGCGGGTAAATCATTATTCACCGTTGCCATGGATAATTCTTACTCTATTCAAATTGGGAACATTATCCTCCTTGTTCTTGAAGAAACCTTGTGTGGAGCCATGGTTGTTTATGCCTCGAAATGTCAAGACTGTTCCAACAAAATTATGACTTGCAAGAGCCTGTGAGGACCAGGGACCTGCTGTGTGAATTCAAAGAGGAAAAGGGATGGTAAAGAATGTCCACGTTGCACGATAGCTTAAGAAAACACAACAAACCTGCAACCACATTAGTGCTGCTTATGGACTGTTTTGGTGAAGTGTTTCTCATATGGGTCATTCACAGTAGGAAACCACCAGTCTTTAACTCTTTCTGCCTACACTAGAAGGGAAGAAGATCCCTGAGGGGCTGTGGATCAGAGAAAAGGAGGATTTTCCTTGTGTTATGAAGGAGAAGAAAGTGCCATCATGGACTGATGGCTGGATGAGGAACTGGAGTGCTCAATAGTGAGGATATTGGTTATGTCATGAGAGTAGTGGGTTGGGCTGAGTGAGATTATTGCTCCTCAACAACCAGTTTGGTGGACTTCACTTGAAAACAAATAACTTAATAAGTATTCCATAATCAGCTTTGTGTAGAATGCTTGTGTTTACATATGTTTTGATAATGGATAATGAATGAATTCCAAAAATATGCATGTTATATCTGCTGCTAATTGCTGTGCATATGGATTTGTTCATATCACTGTTAGAATCAGATTTGGCTTAACAGGTTAATAAAGGAAGAATTTTCATATCAAGTGCCCCAATGGCCAGAGAAAGGCATCCCGGTACATGACATTTCATTTGAGACATACAATTTGAAAACACTGACTGAGGAATTCATCCGGGAGAAAAAATTTGATGATAGGCTGGCATTGATAACTGCATCAGATGTTTCACACATATTAATTATCAACTGCCATTGAACACAGAAGGAGACTGGCTTATTACTTCTCGTTAAAATACAACAACAAGAGAAGCAAGAAATACTTTGACAAAAGGCAGCCATTGAAACCAGTATCTATGCCAAACAGCCTCTGCCGTCGATCCATGTCAAATTTCAGAATTATTAGGAATTTCCTTCAGCAAGAGGAATTTCCTGAAGGCTGGTAAATTTGCTAGAGGTACACTGTACAGTGAGCTAAAAATTGGGCACAACCACATGAGTATAACTTCTTTTCCAACAGATCTCACAACAGAAAGAGATTGAATATTCAAAACAACACAGTGAAGCCCTCCTGTTGACAAATTGACAAACATTAGAGTTTCTAGGAACACCGTAGTGCCCTAAGATTCATTTTTGCTTACCCTTTCTCTGGTCTATAACATTGGAACTCATGGAAAAGGTAACAGACGCATACTTGTATTCCAGCACTTTTGATAATCATGAATCATGATGCATGTGTTGTTTTGCAAATAACAGTTGTAAACAATGCTCTATTTAACATGCCCTGTAATGGATTGTGTTCCATTTGTATGCGACTACGCTGCTTATAAGAAATAAACATTATTTGGCATAGGGCAGGAATTAGAAAGTCAGATAATGTATACATTCCATGTAATGTACCTACATAATAACAAAAGGCCCAATGGACTCGATGTACATGATCAATTAATTTGTCCTACCTTCCACATAATGCTTATGCACCTAAATCATAACAAAAGGCCCAACGGACTCTATCATATTACAAAAGGACCCCAAATGTCAAATTGAGAGGGTGCCTGCAAAATATATGAAACTTTAAGTTCTAACCAAGTTGTCTTGCATTGTAGGACTAATGGTAAGAAGATAAGTAAAATGCCAATAAAATCAGTTAGTGATAATAAAATCAGTTCACACCTAAGTTTAACACAATTGGAACTCTGAAACATAACAAAAAGCATAAAGAGAGAGTACAGCTATCAGTGTGCAATGTGTACATACTCAATTAACTACTGGAGTGTGATGCTCAAGTCATGCACTGTGTGTATAGTGGATGGTCAGGCATCTTTAGGGAAAGTTGTATCACCAAATCCCACGCTTCCCAATATACAACCTTATCAAAGGTTAGTGTCGTCAAACATGCCTTCATCGCAACTTTTTTTCCACATTTTTTGCAAGATGGACTTAAAAGACAATCTTTAACTTGGGGACTCATGCAGCATTGAGATTCTCTCTAGGGACATCTCTGGCTAGGACACACAGAGCCAATTGGTGACATGTGTTTAGTCGAGTTCATTTTAAAAATTGATGGCATGCATTCAGTCCTAAGTATTGCTACTATTGCTAATGGAAGTTGGTTGTCAATGAAACAAACAAAAAAGAGTATCACAGAAAATTGTTTTACTTGAAACACTTTGTTCATGTGGGTTTTGGGGTCCTGAAATATCCTTTTGGTGTGTAGTGATTTTGACCTTGAGATTGGATGCTCAAGGCTCGAAATCAACTCCATACTTCTTAGGCACCTGCATCCTCAACATGCCTTGAGAGGTGTGCACTAGCTAGTTACAGATTTTTTTATCACCACAGTTTAATCTTTTTACAAATGTGGCATGTAGTATCTATCCGTTTGGGTTGCAGAAATTAAAACTCGATAGACAACTAATCAAGAGACTTGCACACTCCAGCATAACATGATTATTTTGAATTGGGAAGCCTTAGGATTCAAAAGCACACATCATCTTTTAGGGGCCCAAGTTCTAGCCCTGGCAAGTACCCCAATCACCAGGTCCTCCATTAGAGAAATAGCAATCCAGTGGAACACAATGATCAAAAATTTGCAAGTAGCTGGTGCAGACCTCCCAAGCCACTGTTGTGGGTTCCTAACAAACACAGATGTACGATTGAGCCCTGAGATTCGACACCTTAAAAACAAAACCAAGTTCTAGCAGAGCTTGGAGGGATGTACACCGACAATCAAGGACCCATGAGTGTTACTTTGCTAGTCCTTATGACCCATGAAATTCTCCAAATCAACTCCAGACGATACTTATTACATAGATTACGCACATAACCTCACAGATACAGATGTTGACATTAAAAAATTTCGTCAATTGATAGTTGATTTCAAGTTACTTTCAATTAATACCAACAACAGACAATTTTCAATTTTATTATTAGTAGTATTTGCATCGAGACATTCATATACAATCAAGACTAGTCAAAAACCAGAGGCCATAGGTTCGGATCCGGCAGAGTCTCATTTCGTTCACCCAAAACAGAGGAGAAAGGCATAATCAAAAATCAAATACCCGCGAGAAAATTGGAAAGTTTCTCTCAGGAATATAAATGGTAAGGGCAAAATGGATATGTGTCTACCTTTCCTGTCCGCCCGTGTAATATTCCTGTGCAATCTTCAGAATCACTGTCGGAGCCTGAGCACTCGCTAAGGTCGGAAAGAGTCTTGATTTTGTAACTGCTGTTGTTGTTGGGCTTTGCCCTCTTACTGTCCTTTCCAGACATGGTTCAGCAGGTTCAGATTCAAACAGAAAAAATCAGATGGTTTGGCGGCAGAAAGGGCCCAAGGACCGTCCAAACTCGAGAGCGCACTGTTCTTTTTATTTCACAATCCTCACCTTAACGTATATATAGAGAGTGGGGCACAGCAGTGTGGGTCCACATAGCGTGGGTTATTCTAGAAGGATAAAAAAGAAATGAAGTCAAATCTATTTTATAGTTCTAATGAATTAAATGTATGCTGGATTTTTTGGTATGTGTTTTTTAATTTTATAAGTTAAAGGTATATTACGTGGTTTTTTTTTTTTGTCTTTCAAGTAAGGGGTTTTAGACACTAATTTAGTATAAAATAATAAGAATGATGGTATGTAGGGATGGTGTTTTTTTTTATGCATTAAAGTTAAATTACTTGGTTTTTTTGTCTTACAAGTAAGGGATTTTAGAAAGTAATTTAATATAAAATATTTTTTTTTAATTTTATACGTTAAAGTTAAATTATGTGGTTTTTGAATAAGCATCGGGCAATGTAGTTTTTAATGTTGTGGTTGTGGGGTTATGAATTGTTGGATTAATCCAACTATTAGATCTAACAGTTTACAAGCCTGCAACGACAACATTAAACGTTGTACTGCGAAGTGCTTATTGAAATCCTATAGAGATTGATTAAATAATTGGCTCATGGATATGTTGTTATTGTGGATATACACGTAAGATGCACACTTAACATGGACCTTGTAACATCATCGTCTTGAGGGGGTAGTGTGATCATGAAGCAATCTTCCCCCCCTCTACCGAAATGAAGCAACCAAGAAAATCAAAGTTATGATTGATTTATAATTCTAATCGGTTTTTCAAACATCTAGATCTAATCATGCCTAAAAATTTGACAAAATTTAGCTTAAATTTATGCTTAAAATGAAGTCCCTTTGTTATAGGTTTAGCTTACTTACTCCAAAAGGGGGGGCATCATACTTTATTATAAAAACCATTATAAAAAAGTTCTTGAGATAATTGTGATTGTCAAAGTTTATCATTCTAATTACTTACTATACATGTGATGTATATTACAAGGTTAGACATGTTGATATGGTTGATAGGTTGAATATTCTTCGTAATAGAGTAACAAGTTATCTTAAGTGCTTGAGTGTTGTGAACTGCACATAGGAGGTCGTGGAGTTAAGTCCATGGACTTGCTACCTCTATGAATATTGTGGCCCTTAGCCGATGTCTTTGTTGGATTAGGTTACCATAAATGAAATCAAATTATTTACCCTAGGTATCATCCTTGAAATGAGGGGAAATGCTCAAAAGGTGTCCTCTGATGTGCATTCCATAAAATAAAATAAAAAGGAAGGTGAGGGGGTGCTCCTAATTTTAAGGTTATGGCCTTGTTAGACACTGCAAGTGGTTATTATTGCAATCCCATGTGTAGCTATACGTTGTGATGTTGGTTGTTATTGTAGTCCCATGTGTTATACATTGTGACACAGTGAAAACTATGGCCTGAAAGGCATAGTTGTTGGGCCGAGAGGCGCTCTACAGCCCAGTATGGGGGAGATCTTGTAGCGTGATGTAACGTTAGTAACATGTCGGCAAAAAATAATAGTGATAGTGAATATTATGGGAGAAATCTTGTAACGTGATGTAACTTTAGTAACGTTTGTAACATGTTGGCAAAAAAAATAGTGATAGTGAATATTATGGGAGAGATCTTGTAACGCGATGTAACATTTGTAACATTTGTAAGATGTCGGCAAAAAATAATAATGATAGTGAATATTATGGGAGAGATTTTGTAACACAAAATAAAAAATAATATCATTATTTTTATTAATAAAAAATAAATTTTCTAATAGGCCAAAATAAATGTCGGCCATAAAAACAATCTAATATGGGGGAGATGTAATCTTCCTACCTAACAAAACAATAAAAAAGTAAAAATTTAATTATCCTTAAACCAGCGTAGATCCAAATCCTAGGCTCTATCAAGCGCCGAGAGGGATCAAATCTCTTTGTAGGTATCCATTCATTTGATTCAAACCAAAAGACACATATTTTTATTTAAGGTCCACATATAATATTTTATTATTAATATTTAATATTATTTATGGCCCACATATAATATTTTTTATTATTTTTTATTTTGTTATGAACTAACATTACAATATTTCCTCATACATGGTTTTCAAACCATGCACATGGTTTGTTTAAAACCATGTGCAAGGCCAACTTTTTTTATTATTTTGTTAAGTAAAAACGTTACAACATCTCCCCCATATTGTGTTTTTTTCCTCACCCATATTTTTTTACGGATAATTAAATTTTTACTTTTTTATTGTTTTGTTAGTTAGGAAGATTACAACATCTCCCCCATATTGTGTTTTTTTATAGCCGACATAACATTATGTTCTATTTTTTATAGCCGACATAACATTATGTTCTATTTTTTTTATAGCCGGCATAACATTATGTAACGTTACGTAACGTTACAAGATCTACCCCATACTGGGCTGTAGAGCGCCTCTCAGCGCAAAAAAATATGTGGGTCAAGAAAAAAAACACAAAATTGAATTATCCACAAAAAAATGTTGGCCTTGCACATGGTTTTAAAACCATGTGCAAGGCATTCTAAACAACCCATGGTTTTATTGTACATGGTTTAGGAGGCTTTGCACATGGTTTTTAAACCATGTGCAAGGCCTCCTAAACAACCCATGGTTTTATTGCACATGGTTTAGGAGGGCCTTGCAAATGGTTTTAAGACCATATGCAAGGCCTCCTAAACAACCCATGGTTGTAGGAGGGCCTTCCATATGGTTTTAAAACCATGTGTGGGGAAATGATGCAATGTTCGTTCCTAACAAAATAAAAAATATTATATGTCGACCATAAATAATATTAAATATTAATAATAAAAATATTATATGTGGACCTTAAATAAAAAGATGTCTTTTGGTTTGAATCAAATCAATGGATACCTAAGAAGAGGTTTGCACCTCGAGAGATTTGATCCATCTCGGCGCTTGATAGAGCCTAGGATTTGGATCTACGCTGGTATATTTGCACCAAGAGAAGAGAGGTTCTCTCTAGCCCAATATGGGGGAGATCCTGTCACGTTAGTCACGTTATGCTAACCGACATAAATATAATAAAATAAAAAATAAATATAAATATAAATTACATATTTATATTTATAAAAAAAATTAACTAGCATAGATCCATTTTAAACCCAAATCTATCAAGTACCCAGAGGGATCCAAATGGTATAAAAATGTACATCTCAAGAAATTGGATCCCTCTTAGTGCTTCATAGATCCGGATTTAAAATGGATATATGCTAGTTATAATTGTATTGTACACGTAGTTGTTCAGTGTACAGGACTTGGTTTTTATGTGCATCTTTATGGGAATTATTTTTTATAGTGAATTATACATCATTGCATTATTAATCTTTTAATTTTATTTGAAATTATTTTTATCAATATATAAAACACATGTTAGTGTAGTTGTAGTGTACTTGTGTACATTGTGAGGTCTTGTTCATATTGAACTAGTGCGTTGATGCACTCCACTTCCTATACAAAATGATTATAGAATGTTGCACATATTACATTCATAAGTACATTCACTCTTTCTTGAATATTTGTGTGTCCCAAAAATACACTGGTAAGGTTGATAAATTATCAAGGATTGGGTGTATTTAGAAAAGTGGGTAGTGCATGGGGATTGGGTGTATTTAGCAAAGTGTGTAGTGCATGGTAAGATTTCTCCCAAAAAAGAGTAGAAATACACATAGGAAAAAATTTGTGCATAAGTCATATTTACCCTCCTAATTTGTAATCTAATATCAAAGCAAAGGTTTGTTTCTATCCTAGGCTTGTAGATGGTCTCTATCAAGGATTAGAGTGGTCAAATGGGTCTCAAAAAAATTCTCGCATATAGCTAAGGTTTTTTAGAATGAACATCGAAGATGCTTACAAAGAGTGGAGCCATCATCTAGGTCATCACATACAATTGTCAATGGTGGTAGGAGAGGGTTAGGAGGGTTTGGTGAGTTTAATGTTTAAGAACATGTGCTTCCTACTTAGAGACCACATGTTCAAAACTAGAGGGGGGTAAGGTATGCACACCTTCATAAATAAAGTAGTCAAATCATTACATGGAAGAAATCCATTATCCTACAAATAAAAGAGCATCATATATTAATTTGGTGCATGGATAAGTCATGGCCTTAAAATTAGATTATCAATATTATAGTTATTAGTGAAAATAGCTAAGTATAAGTGTTCAACTAACACATGATATTTCCAAAAGATCGAACACCTTAAGTAGTTGTTCTGTAACACCCCGGTTTTGACCCCGTTGCATTAAATGTACATGATGTATATATTGTAATGATCATGGTGCGGAGCTAAAGGCCAAGGCCCCACCATTGATTGGTTATGCTATGTTTCGGATTTAATTGTCACCGATGGTATATCGGGGCATGCGGCATACCTATTGAGTTTGTCATCATGTAAATATGCATCTTTAATTAAAAATAACCTGACCAGCTACGTTCACGACAACTAAATTGAGAAGGGGCGTGATTTTCACAAGGATAAGGGTGGGGGAATTGTCAAACCTTGGCCAATGAGGGAAAAAGCCATGTGTCATTTTTCCATGTCTTATCCAACTACCACCTTAAAACGTTCAGCTGAGTAGTTGGGGCATTTATTGTTTTGGGAGTGGGGGTGGTAGGATTGTCATTCCTTGCCCATCCGCACACTCCACCAGCAATGAACCTCATGATGGGTAGAGAGATGACTACGCCTCTCATTCCATGCACTACAGGGACGCCATTCTTGCCTTGGCTGTTCATTTTGCTCACGCACAGGAGCTTTCCTGGTTTTACCCACGCAGTTTTTCCTCTACGGACTTGCGGATGGTGTGGTTGTATACTTCCTCATAGGCCGATTTGTGGGTTCTACGTTGTTGCCACTCACGCAACAAGCTGGCTGCCATTTGGTCATTGTCACCCACAAATTTTCCTGTGGAGAGCCAATTTACGTTCAGGGACTGTGTTTGTCTAGGACGGACTGTTGCTTCCCCATGTCGTGAGCTATGTTTGTTGTTGCGCTTTGGGGCTACTGTAGATTGTTTGGAGTCGTTTTGGCCACAATAGGGCCAAGAACGACTCAGGAGTCATTTTCCCTGTTTAAGCTGTGACAGCTGATTAATTGCCTGCGTGCAATGGATGGTCTTCGGACTGTGTTGGGAGTAGGGATGGGGGATTGGTTTGCTTGATAAACCTGGTGTGTTTGGAAACCACACAGACAGAGCTAGAGGGCTGGCTTTCTTCTCCACAACCCCTGAATAGCACTGGAAGGGAATGCAGGGCCTGAGGGACTGTGTAGTAGAGAAGGGACTGATTCCTTGTGTTGGGTGTGTGTGGGTGTCTTAGAAGTCAGGCTAGTTCTAGTGTAGGTGTTCCTAGCTCTGTAATGGGCTCACCAGCTTAGCATTTAGCCTTTCCCAACTCCTGGATGGCCTGATAAACCTGACCATGTTGGCTTGGCTGTCTTGTTGATGGCCTGAGAAACCCAACAGTGTTGGCTTGGCTTTGTTTTGTGTATCCTTGGCTATGTGTAAGCCTGCTTGTTCCCTTATTCCTTAGAGAATCATGCCTAGCTCGGGGGTGGCAGCATTGCTGAGAGATTAAGGAGCACGCCGGCCTATGGTTGGGTGGAACGTTGTAGCGACGTAGCTGGTTGCAGAACGAGTTCTTCATAAGATAAGTGATCTTGTCTACTTTACTTCTGTATCCTATTTACTATTAATGATTATGATGAACATGTTGAATGAATGCTTGTATGAATGAATATTGCTTTCGCTGTGTATGATAAACAATTGCATCTGTGTATGATAAATGATCATGTATGCATGTCTAGTTCAAAGCATTTTATTCCAGCATTTCAGCAATTTTATGAATTCACATGTTCATGGGGCTAGTAACTCAGATGGTTAACGCCATGGTCGCGTCCTCTTCGTCGGTCGGAGGGACGGGGATGTGACAGCGTGGTATCAGAGCTCATGTTGCAGCATGGGCCTGAATGGACCACAAAGGTGCAATGACAGAAGCAGGATTTCTTTCTACCCAGTAGAGATCAAAGGTTGATGACAGAAAACTTCCACAATTTGTCTAAGTGTTTGAACAGTCGGTTCATCGGAACACTTAGTGGGAAGGACTTCCGATGTAGCGGAGGGGCTAGGTAGAAGCATACCCGACGAAGGACATTTGGAAGGAAAATCGCGGAAAAATTTTCTAAGTGTTCAGCGTCTGTCGACGGAAAATAGTTGAACGAGCGCCTGCCGTTGCGGATGGCTAGACAACTACGCGTCCGACAGGTAAGGCCTCCAACCGCCGACGCCGTAAAGAAAGTTTAAAAATTTTCTAAGGCCGAAATCGTCGACTATCGAAAGAAGATAGTGGTTCGTGCACCCGCCGTTTCGAAATCCTAGAGCACTAGTCTTCCGATGAAAAGAGACTGTCGATGCCGATCAGGTTATGCCTCAGCAGATTGGGCCGCCGATCGAGAGAAGATCAAAGATTGTGTTCCGCCGTTGCGGCTGCTGATGGAACTAATTCGTCGACGAAAAGAAGAGAATTGAGACGAGGAAGCGGTGAGAAGGAAGACTAAGAGGAAAATTTCTCTAAGTCCGGGAATCATTGGCCATCAGCAATGGTTAATGGATAGAGCTTCCGACAACCGATGAGTTTATGATCCGTGGAACTCGCAGTGGGATCGCTACCCGCCGTTGCGGCTGTTTAGTGAACTATTCTTTCGAAGGTTAGAAGATTCGATCGTTGACGCAGTAGTGATTAATGGATCCGATCGCCGATGAACAGCGGAGAAGTTAGTTGTTTTGAGTGCCGAAACGTCAGATTGATAGTTGGAATGAGATCTGATTCTGCAAAAAAGGAAATTTTGAGTTTTCCATGGGATTTTCCCGTAGATTTCGATTGTTTTTCAGGGAAATTTTCAGTTGTTTTTTAGTGGATTTTCAGGGCTGAAAAAGGAGAAAGTGGCAGCGATCTTATGCGCCAGATTGTGTGAAAATTCAAGATTTACAAAAAAAAAAAAAAAAAACGAGGGCGCTGCCCCCGACAAAGCCACAAGGGGGAAATCCCCCTTGACCCCCGTCGTCCCCCTCAGACAAACGTTCTTTAATGAAGAAAATTTTGTGTGTTTGGGCAAATTGTTATTTTATGGTTATTGCAGGAGAAGGTAAGTGATTCTGATTTGTATCAATGTTATGCATCTAACAGTTGTGTTACTAACACGTTTGCAGAATCATAGTCACCTTCAAGGGAAGTATTCCAGGTAGTGTAGTTGATAAGCCAGAGGTGGTTCAGTTATGAGAACCCATGATGGGTATGATGCTCGGGATTCTTATGAGCGAGCAGAAGCCATGGGAGAAAATGTCCGTAATAGGAATGATGACATAGAGTCTAATGGAAGGATATTCCAGGAGACACCGTCAGATGTTGCAGCCACCATGAGAAGCTTGATTAAAGCCTAGGAAGAGCAGCATCAATTGAATGCTGCAATGTTGCAGAGTTTGACAGACTTGCAAAGAAAAATAGACTCTGGACGAGGTACAGCAAGGCCAGAAGGCAGTAAAAGCAGTACTAGGAGAAGGAGAAAAACTTCTAGTGGATCATCTGATTCTGAAGAATCCAACGGGGATTCCAGTTCTTCTTCTCATAGAAGAAAAAGAAAGAGACACCATAGGGATCGCTCTCGGGATGAATTTAAGAAAGCTAAACCTCCTACATTTGATGGTGAGGTAAAGACTGGACAAGAGGTTGAAGCTTGGCTTCTTGGAATAAAGAAGTACTTTCAAGTGCATGATTATTCAGGAAACATGAAGGCAAGGGTTGCCATATTCAATCTGAATGGAAGAGCATCCATTTGGTGGGAGCACTTCAAGCAAGTAAAGAGGATCAGTGAACGGAGACTTAAGTGGAAACAGTTCAAGAAGTATTTCAAGCAAAAATACCTTTCTGACAGGTATTATGATGACAAGATTAAGGAGTTCCATGAGCTGAGATTGGGATAGCAGACCATGGAAGAGTATGCAAATAATTTTTTGGAGCTGTTGAGATATGTCTGGTACATCAGAGATGAAAAAGTGAAGGTCCAGCATTTTCTGAGTGGATTACCTCGGTCTTACAAAGATAGAATTGAGTTTTATGAACCTAGAACTCTTGAAGAAGCTATAAGGAAGGCTAAGTATTGCTATGAGCAAAGCAAAGGTAAACCTGATTACCATAAGGCATGGAAGGACAAGAAGAATGAGAAGTTTGACCAGAGAAAGAAAGGTTTCAAACCTTCTAACTTCAGGAATCAGCAGAAGCAGCCATCCCAAGCTGCGAGCAAACTAGTTGGAGTGATAGGAGAAAAGCCTAAGGATCCACAACAGAATAGAGGAACACTTCAATGTTGGAAATGTGGAGGACCCCACATGCGCAGAAATTGTCCACTCGAGAATGAGAGTGCAAGGCCAGCTTATAACATTCAAGAAGCAGAAACAGTGGGTCAAGTGGCAAGGGAAGTCCC
>LPNX010887492.1:25949-40330 GCA_001517045.1 Pseudotsuga menziesii | reverse complement strand
ATCAGGTGCTTGAAGATATGCTTCGCATGTACGTAATGGACAAACCAACCAAGTGGGAAGATTACTTGCACTTGGTAGAGTTTGCTTATAACAATGGACAACAAGCATCCTTGGGGATAAGTCTGTATGAAGCTTTGTATGGAAGAAGGTGTAGGACACCAGTGACTTGGGATAATCCAGTGAACAGGATTGTGCTTGGACCAAAATTGCTCAAGGAAATGGAGCAAGAGGTTATAAAGATTAGACAAAATCTGAAAGCCGCACAGGACAGACAGAAAAGCTATGCAGATAAGCATAGGGTGAATAGGGAGTTTAGTGTTGGGGATCATATTTACCTTAGAGTGAGGGCAAGGAAGAGTTCCTTGAATCTTGGAAGTTGTGCCAAGCTGTCACCAAGATATTGTGGGCCATTTGAAGTGCTTGAAGGAATAGGGCCCGTTGCATATAGACTTGCATTGCCTACTAGCACTATAGCTCAGAATGTTTTTCATGTTTCTTTGCTTAAGAAATATGTACATGATCCTAACCATGTGATAAATTGGGATGTGATTCAGGTGGAAACTGAGGGAGAGTTTCAAATCAAGCCAATGCGCATCCTCGACAGGAAGGTCACAATGCTCCGGAACCGGTCCATAGGGTAGGTAAAGGTGTAGTGGGAGCATTACGGACCTGAAGAGGCTACGTGGGAGCTGGAGGATGCCATGCGATTGGCACATCCATTTTTGTTCAATTCTGCGGAACACTGAGGCGATACCAGTGTAGCATTTTGTTCAAATTTTGTAAAGCACTGAGGATAGTGTTATTGAAGGGGGAGGGGAATGTAACACCCCGGTTTTGACCCCGTTTCATTAAATGTACATGATGTATATATTGTAATGATCATGGTGCGGAGCTAAATGCCAAGGCCCCACCATTGATTGGTTATGCTATGTTTCAGATTTAATTGTCACCGATGGTATATCGGGGCATGCGGCATACCTATTGAGTTTGTCATCATCTAAATATGCATCTTTAATTAAAAATAACCCGACCAGCTACGTTCGCGGCAACTAAATTGAGAAGGGGCATGATTTTCACAAGGATAAGGGTGGGGGAATTGTCAAACCTTGGCCAATGAGGGAAAAAGCCATGTGTCATTTTTCCATGTCTTATCCAACTACCACCTTAAAACGTTCAGTTGGGTAGTTGGGGCATTTATTGTTTTGGGAGTGGGGGTGGCAGGATTGTCATTCCTTGCCCATCCGCACACTCCACCAACAATGAACCTCACGATGGGTAGAGAGATGACTACGCCTCTCATTCCACGCACTACAGGGACACCATTCTTTCCTTGGCTGTTCATTTTTCTCACACATAAGAGCTTTCCTGGTTTTACCCACGCAGTTTTTCCTCTACGGACTTGCGGATGGTGTGGCTGTATACTTCCCGACAGGCCGATTTGTGGGTTTTGCGTTGTTGCCACTCACGAAACAAGCTAGGAACCATTTGGTCATTGTCACTGTTAGAATAATCAACCCATAGTATTTACCCACTTAGACATTAATTCATTTATTTTTGTCTTATTTGCCTAGTCCATGAGTCCCACCATGTTCAAGTTGCTAATTGCCTATCCATAGAGGTCAAACTTGCCATTATTGACTCATGAAGCGCTTGGGCAAGCCTTAGGAATCAAATCTGCTTTATTCCTGGCCTCCTAGGCGCCCTTCTGCTTTTTCTGCTTTATTGCCTGCTTTTTCAGTGTTTTAAGGCACATAGGAAAGCAAGACTAGGTGAGGTGAATCAGCTTTGTTGCCTCTTCCTCCTCCACTCTTTCCTCCATGCAAAAGCATGTATGAGCTGCCATTTGACCACTCTTTAGCTTGCCTATGCGCCCTTGCTAATTCGTGGGGTCCTTGATAGATTTGGGATCAGCTTTTTACACCTATGGGGGATTTGCCTATTTTGGGTAAGCCTGCTTTATGCTAGATTTGGATGCTTCCTTATGCATTCGATTTGCTCATGTATTCTATATATTCAACAGCCTATGTTATTACAGGGTTGGCTATTGTACACTCAGTTAATATAATTTTGTGTTACAGCTCCATTTTCAGTCTCCATTGTTGATAATTTTGCATGATCAATTGTTAATTGTTGTGGGTGAAATTAATCTACTGCAGGCCTGAATTTCTACAGTCACCCATGAATTTTCCTGTGGAGAGACAATTTATGTTCAGGGACTGTGTTTGTCCAGGACGGACTGTTGTCTTTCCTCATGTTGTGCTTGCGTTTGCTGTTGCGTTGGGACTGTTGCTTCCCCACGTCGCGAGCTATGTTTGCTATTGCGCTTTGGGGATGCTGTAGACTGTTTGGAGTCATTTTGGCCATGATAGGGCCAAGAACGACTCAGGATTCGTTTTCCCTGTTTAAGCTGTGACAGCTGATTAATTGCCTGCGTGCAATGGATGGTCTTTGGACTGTGTTGGGAGCAAGGATGGGGGCTTGGTTTGCTTGATAAACCTGGTGTGTTTGGAAACCGCACAGACAGAGCTAGAGGGCTGGCTTTCTTCTCCACAACCCCTGAATAGCACTGGAAGGGAATGTAGGGCATGAGGGAGTGTGTAGCAGAGAAGGGACTGATTCCTTGTGTTGGGTGTGTGTGTGGGTGTCTTAGAAGTCAGGATAGTTCTGGTGTAGGTGTTCCTAGCTCTGTAATGGGCTCACCAGCTTAGCATTTAGCCTTTCCCAACTCCTAGATGGCCTGATAAACCTGACCATGTTGGCTTGGCTATCTTGTTGATGGCCTGAGAAACCCAACAGTGTTGGCTTGGTTGTGTTTTGTGTATCCTTGGCTATGTGTAAGCCTTCTTGTTCCCTTATTCCTTGGAGAATCATGCCCAGCTCGGGGGTGGCAGTGTTGCTGAGAGATTAAGGAGCACGCTGGCCTATGGTTGGGTGGAATGTTGCAGCGACGTAGCTGGTTGCGGAACGAGTTCTTCATAAGATAAGTGATCTTGTCTATTTTACTTCTGCAATCCTATTTACTATTAATGATTATGATGAACATGTTGAATGAATGCTTGTATGAATGAATGTTGCTTCCGCTGTGTATGATAAACAATTGCATCTGTGTATGATAAATGATCATGTATGCATGTCTAGTTCAAAGCATTTTATTCCAGCATTTCAACAATTTTATGAATTCACATGTTCATGGGGCTGGTAGCCCGGATGGTTAACGCCATGGTCGCGTCCTCTTCGCCGGTCGGAGGGACGGGGACGTGACATGTTCACACAAACATATCATGGATCAACACACTGGATTTTTTACATTGTTAAAACCCTTCAAGAGGGAAACAATCCATGGCCCCAACCAAATAGCTACTTGAGGCAATATTATTATGCAAAAGAAAATAAATGCTACAGTAAGTTTCTCACAATTGATCATCGAGCAGATGACCCTCCATGCTCTTTAAATGGAGATCATGGAATCAGGAGTTAAGCCAAGGATCAAAGGTCGCTAAGATCGAGGTGAGAATGAACCGTCATATCACTCTATGTCTAGAACATATCATGACTGTCATATTACATATGTACAAATGCATGTTAATCCATACTAAAAAAACACAATGCACCTAAAGATACATTATCACAAGTTGATTGTAACTAACTCCTAAGTGTCTAAATATCTTAGCATCCCTTTTAAGAACAACTTGGGATAGGATTGAAGGATTTATGTCAAAACTGCCGGTGTAGGATAAGGAAGGAGGCATTATAGCCTATCCCCTCTTAATGAAAAATTCATGAACTCTTATCATATATCAAAGTTTAGAAAACTTCACTTATGTAAGAGACTTTATGAAGATGTTTGCAACTTGATCATCTATAGGGAAAAAAAGCACTTTGTGAACACTATCATGAACATGATTTCTGATGAAGTGCATATGGAGATCAATGTGTTTGTTGTGTTGATGTTGAACTAGATATTTGGTGAGATTTATGGTACTATGATTGTCACACCAAAGAGTAGTCAAATGTTGTTGCTTGAATCCAAACTCTGAAAGGATTTGTTGAAGCCACAAAGATTGCTGGCTTGCATTAATTGTGGATTGATACTCTAGTTTTGCTAAACAAAGAGCAGGAGCTTGTTGATTCTTACAAGCCCAAGTTATAGGTCTAGAACCAAGAATGGAAACATAACCTACAGTAGACTTCTAATCACGGGGGTTGTCGTCCTAGTCTAAATCAGTGAGACCAACCAACAAAGGAGCCCCCTTGAACTATAATGAATCCCAAATTGAATTGTACCCTGGATATATTAAAGTATCATTTTTGTTACTTTCCAATGGCTTTCATGGGGAGTTTGCATATACTAAGAAATAAGACCAACAATAAAGGAAATATCAAGACGGGTATGAGTCAAGTATGAGAGACTATCAACTAGTTGACAATACAAGGTGGCATATACTTTGGGTGAAGTGCAAGTGGTAGAAGGTTTGAATCTGGAGTAGAAGGGAAATGGGGTTGGTTTACAATCTTCCACGTGAAAGCAATGAAAAAGGTCATAGGGAAACTTAGACTGAGAAAGAATAATTCCTTCTTTGGTTTGCAGGACTTGGAGGCCAAGAAAATAACGCAAATTTCCTAAGTTTGTCATTTTGAAGTTCTTCTTAAGGTTATATTTCACATGGGTTAAAAGGTTATGGTCACTACTAGAAAGAACAAGGTCATCAACATAAAGAACATGGATGATGAAATGGTTTCCTGATTTTTTGATATAGACATTGGGGTTAGAATGGCATCTAGAAAAGTCAATGTCTAGGAGAAAGTTATCCATTTTGGCATACCAAGCTCTAGGAGCTTGCTTTAGGCCATATAGATATTTCTTAAGGCAACAAAAAAGGCTAGAGTCATTCTCAACATAGCCAGGAGGTTCTTCCATATAAATTTCTTCCTGTGAATCCCCATGCAAGAAGGAAGACTTAACATCCATTTGATGGACCTCCCATTTATGTGAGGTGGAAAAGGGAAGAACAAGGCAGATGGAGTTTATTTCGGTGACAGGGGGAAATGTTTCATTGTAGTCAATTCCTTCAACATGGGAAAATCCTTTAGAAACTAACCTTGCCTCAAGTCTTTCAACACATCCATCTGATGCATACTTAGTTATGTAGACCAATTTACATCTAACAAGTTTTCTTCTTTCTCATAAGATGTACAACATCCCAAGTATCGTTCTCCATCAAGGAACAATATTCTTCATCCATAGATGCATCCCAATATGGATGGCCTAAAGATTCTACAAATATCCTTGGGTCTTGATCCTCTAAAACTTGATCCAAAAGAGAAGAGGCTCATTGGAACTGAGAACGTGTTTAGTGCTGATCTCTATGATCACTGACAAGATCACCAGTTGTTTCACATGTTGTAAGGACCCATTGAGGAGCATTTGTGTTAGTGCAACTGCATGAAAATGAGAAGGTGGAGGTGGATTTTCATCCTCATTGCCATCATCATCAGAAGAATCTGGAGTAGGGACATTTTTAAGGAAGTTGGGAGTAGAAGATGGCACAAGCATCGAAGATAGCTTGCAAGCCAAAGATGGAACAAATATTATATTAGGCTTATAGGCAGAGATATTTTCATCAAATTTACCATCTCTTCTAATCATTAGATATTAGATTGTAGTTGAAAAAGACTAAAACCTTTTAAAATTTCAAAATATCCAACAAATATGCACTTTTCACTCTTAGGTTGCAATGATTTGTTTTTCATCAGGAATATGAACCCATGATTTACTACCAAACACATGAAAGTGGCTTACATTTGGTTTAATGTTACTCCCTTCTTCTTCATGTGTTATATCTTTTAAAGCTTTAGTGGGAGTGTGATTAACTACGTAATTGACATAATTAATGGATTCAACCCAAAATTGAAGACTTAATCCCTTAGCTTGGAGCATACAATTAACCATTTCTTTGAATGTGTGATTATTTCTCTCTGCACCATTACATTATTGTGGTGTATATGGAACAATATGTTGCATTTGAATTCCATGTGCAATGCAGTAAATAGTAAAATTATTGTTCACATATTGGCCTCCATTGTTTGTTCTTAACTTGTGTATTTGATGTCCATATTGTTTATCTACAAGGGCCTTGTAGGCTAAACACTTGTCAAAGACTTCACTCTTAATTTTTAAGAAGTAAACCCAAGTGCGTTTGGAGAAGTCATAAATAAAAGTTAAGAAATACTTGAAGGTGGAGAAAGAAGAAGAAGGAAGTGGACCATACAAATTATTGTGAAAAAGTTGCAAGTGGGCCAAGGCATGCCAAGAGGCACGTTTTTCAAAACTATTCCGACAATGTTTGTCGAGAACATACTTGAGACAAACACCATCTCTACAAGATACAAGAGGAAGACCAATCACCTTTTTAATTACATAGTTGTTGCAGTGAGCGATATTTTAAATGACCAAATTACTCATGCTAAAGTTTGTTCAAATCATCATTATGAGCAATAAAAAATGAGGGAAAAGGTCGTGACCCAAAGTTGTTGAATCTATACAACCTGGTATTAGCATCAACAATTCCAATAGCTAGGACATGCTTAAGATATTTGAAATACTTGATTACAACTAGATGAGGTGTAAACTTTATAGTATTACCTTGTAGTGTACCTTGTTGCGCTACACAACCAGGAGAAACCCATGGCGGCCAAGAACAGTCCCGGAGCTCTAATCGGACTCTAACATTCTTAAAACTTTTAATTGAAAGCAAGTTAAACAATTAAGCACAAGCTAAAATAGGCCCAACTGCAGAAGAGTATAATTAAAAACAACATAAGCAAGCTTAAACAAACTTTAAATGCATATTAAAATTCATTAATCCAACAATAAGCAACATTAAATGACACTTAAAACAAAATCAACAGCCTATATTAATCACAACAGATGAATCTGACGGCCTAAATCTACCTCTAATCCTCTTCTGTCGATTCTGACATACACTTACTACCAAAAAAACCCTAACTTTCGACATTGGCATGTCGGAGGTCGGGAGTAAGAAACTCAACACAGGAAACCACAACCACAAACTCCTGACTTATAATGCCAACAATCGGTAGGCATCATGCCAAAAACAACAAACAAAATCAACACACCTGACTTCTAACCTTTGACTTTCGACATCAAAAATTGAAAGTCAACACTGAACTGACAAACATAACAATGAATACCTCGACTTCTTATTTCTGACATTGGCACATTGAAAGTTGGGATTCGGCATGAACTTGACAAGCATAACCAAAAAAACCTCCAACTTTCGATTTTTTGATGTCGACATGTCGAAAGTCAGGATTCAACAACATAGTAATCAATGATCACGATTGCATCAGAGCAGTGATTGTTGGTCACAATCACACGATCTTCCAAAGGAAACTTATCCATTTTCCATCAAACAACTAAGGTAAGAACATAAAATAAATAAATCAAGACTTCTATCATGAATTGGCATTAATTTCGAGATTACAAAGGATGTGCCAAACTCACAATTTAACACCAAAACTCGATGAATATTTAACAAAGAATTAAGGCAAAACTGCCACAGATGAAACAATTAAAGAAATTGCGTCATCAACAGACCAACTATATAGGTCAAAAGGTTAAACAAAAATATTGCTAAACAACCTATTGCTTCGGATAAAATAAGCACCTGACTTAGAACAAATCCAACAAGAAAACCATAGCGGAAATACCACCTACAACATTAACACATCCTTCATAAACTGAGCTCGTTCCTAGAGTTTAAACTATTTAAGTCTCCTTACAAATAAAGTAATTCTCTAAGCACAACAACTAAACAAACAGAGTTAAGCTTTCAATGAAAACATAAGTTTGCATTAACGACAACACTCATTCGACTTCCTTCTTTTCAAGCACAAAAACAAGGAAATGGGCACCAAAAACCATGGCCCCATTTGACTTGCCAAGCCATAATAAATTCGAAACAACAAACAAGGTACATACGAGCCATAAAATTTAAGGCTATGCAAGTCTTGGTTGAACATAATTTACTCTGGCTCTTTTTCAACGATTAACAGGACTGGTCAACAATGACATGCTACAACCACAAGTCCAAAATATTTAAACATAAAGCATCAATATTATTCATGCAGTAGGGAGAAAACTAAGGAACATGAACTTCATTCAAATATATAAATGATTTATTTGTTCATCATTCAATAAAACATAGATGATTTATTTATTCCTTATTCAATAAAACTCCATAATTAGAGGATATTTCACCCCATAACCTCCATTAACTTCTTCAACATTGGAATCAAAACAAGGAATAAGGTGCAATCACAAGCAAACAATGCAGTCAACAACCTTCAATAAACATTACACTTTCAACTCTTTTAAGGAAACTCCAACACCATAGACATGTGAATTAACATACTTATTACACGTTCACACTTAAACAATTTACCAACTACTATTAAGCCATTAACACTTATTTGAATTTAAACACAATGGGAAATTAGATTTGTGGCTTCCATGGTCCACCCAACCATTGGTCTCTTCCCAACCTATAGTATTTTGGCACTTAGAGATCACCCTCGATCTAGGACTTGTGAATTCACCAAGAGACACTTCCCTTACCCAAGGATCGACTCACCACAGGAGTTCACTCCACTCTTCCTCATAATTCAAAGGAAACTAATGGATTTATAGGTACACATGAAAAGAAAAAAGGTATTGTCAATTCCATGCCAAATAGTACATTTACCACTTTGGATTCTTTCCCCCTTTTGCACTACAATGAAAACATCACTGTTGTTCAGTGCTAGGATGTAACACCCCGGTTTTGACCCCGTTTGCATTAAAAATGTATATGATGTGTATATTGTAATTAATCATGGTGTGGAGCTAAAGGGAAAATTCCCACCATCGATTTAGCGTTTTATGTTTCAGCGATTAAAATCGATGCCGATGGTATTTTGTGCTAGCCGACACATTATAATTTTGGATATCATGTAAATATGCAATTTAATAAAAAACCCACAACCAGCTATGTCAATGCAACATTAAAAGAGATGAGGTGTGATTTCCTAAGGATGAGGCGGGGGGTGTTTAACCTTGAGCCATTGGGGAAAATCCATGTGTCAAAAGGAGAACGCATCTAGCTTTTAAACACATTTTTGTCTTACTCACCCCAGTCATTAAATTATCTAGGAATTAGTTGGGTAGTTATTGCCTTGAGGGACGTGAGGCATGGGCAGCCACAGAGGTGGGTGGAGTCATCATTCCTAGGCAAAGTCATGGGCCATTTCCCACACGCAGGCCCAAAGGGGGAGATCTCATTCAATTTCCCTCATGTGGAGTAGACAACCCCATTGGACACTCACACAGGCAGTGTATTTCCTCACGAAGGCAGCCACAATTGCTCATGCATAGGCATTCCTCACTCACGCTGATTTATTTTCTCCTCAGTCCTCCAACCTCTGTTACCTCCTGCCCGATTTTGCAGTTTGCTTCCATTCACCCACGGCTGGAAGTTGATTTTGGCTATGCCCAACAAACTGAGGAAGAAACCATGATTCTGGGTAGTTGATGAGCCGTTTTCACCCATGTGAAATGATTGGCCATTTGGTGGAATTGATTTTGTCCCAGGGGGTTGTCTTCCCCAATTGCCACTATCGAATCTATCTTCCAAGGAGTTTTTCATTCATGCTCAGAATTTGCAATTGCTGTGTATGCTACTGTTGTTTGGTCCTAGCTGGTTTGCGAAGGGAAATGTGATATGACTAGCTTGATAAACCTAGTGTGAGAAGGAACCTCACAGAAAAATCTAGGGGGTTGGCTTTCTTCTTTGCACACCCTGAATAGCACTGGAAGGGAAGGCATAGCTTGAGGGACTGTGTAGCAGAGAAGGGGATGCTTCCTTGTGTTGGGTGTGTAGATGTTTTAGAAGCCATGCTAGATCTGGTGCTGGTGTCCATAGCTATGTGGTTGAGATCACTAGCTTCGAAGTCATCCTTTCCATCTCCTTTGCAGCCTGATAAACCCAACTATATTGGATTGGATGAGTTTTTGTTGTATCCTTGGCTATGTGTGAGCCTGCTAGTGTCCCTTATTCCTTGTGGGAATCATGCCCAACTCAAGGGTGGAAGTGTTGTTGAGAGATTGATGAGCACACTGGCCTATGGTTGGGTGGAACGTTGCAGCGACATAGCTAGTTGCGGGACGAGTTTCTTCCAAGATAAGTATTATTGCATTTAAATATCTGCACTTGTATTTGCTTAAATGACTTATTATGAACATGTGAATGCTTGAATGGAATGTATTTTGCTTCCATTGTATGTTCACGATTATGCATCTGTGTATGCCTCTAACTTCAATGCATTTTTTTATGTTTATATTTGTTCATGGGGATAGATTGCCCGAGTTGATAGCAACATAGTTGCGTTCTCTCCCTGGTAGAGGGGTGGGGATGTGACACAGGAATTCCACCAAGGTAATTCATATACAATTTACCATATCCTTTACTACAATCCAACATTCAATAACAATTCAAGACGGTTTAGACCAACACTGAGGAAATATGGTTATGTAATCTTAAGTTCACTTTAATATGGGCTTCACCTCCCCACAGTTTCTCTCTAGTTGCGCATCATGCATGAGAGCTTCACCTCCTCGCGGTCTCCCTTTGGATCCCATTCACGCTTGAGGGATTCCTCTTTTCTAGTCACCTCACCCATGACCGCTTTGCATGGGAACTATTCCCAACATGAGCAACGTGTCAAAGACACAAAAGTAAATCCCCACCTAATCCCTCTTTAATCATACTTCAATTAAAAATGTTAAAGGATTAAAACAATGGTTTAAGTTTTAACTTAGGCAAAGGATATTTGCTAAGGTAGTCAAGGTGTAACAGGGTTATAATACACCCCCTAGGCCATCTACAACCCCCTTACCTCTCTCCCTGCTGAATTTACCTATCCCCCATCTCTTTAGCATTGGGACATCGTTGAAGCCAATTTTATATTTTTTTAATAAGGTCAAAATGTGTACTTAATTTGCCATACATGCATTACATATCAGTATTACATTATACACATGATAAAAACATGTGTCTTACCCAAGGGTATTACATTCCCCTCCCCCTTAAATTCAAATCATTCCTCGGAGTTTCATTGCTCGAAAATCATGAACAAAAAATTCAAACTTCATTACTATGTATAGATTTTAAAACTAGATTGGGATACTCTTCCCACATCCTATCTTTTATTTTTCCAAGTTGTTAATTCAGGGCTGCATAGGGTCCATTGGACCCTTACTCATCCTCTGTCCCTTTTCCTCAAATTCTTGATTGTTTTGTCCAATATGTAGTCTGGTTGCAATTAAATTTTCAAACTTGGTTCTACCTTCAACCTTAGTCTTTGTTACTCAATGTTCTGCTTGGGGTCTATCCATGGCTTCATATAACTAAGGTACACTTATAGCAACATCTTCCACTATGGTATCCTCCTATACATTATATATGTTGGCCTCTCGCTTCTTTTTTTTCTTTGGGAAGTCCCTGACATAATGTTCTCCTCCACAGTTCCAACATTTTAAATGAAAATGGGTTATTTATCCAACTAACTCTTCCATTTTTTATTCACCTTTCGGAATCAGTTGCTTGGAAAATGTATACATGTCCTTTTTATCCTCAAAAGTTTGAGACCCTTTTTTCCTTCATATATTGCTTCTATTTCAACTTATTATTCCCAAATGTATGTGCATCATGCTTATTCTTACCCTACACATACAAGCACTTGGATTTGTGGATGCATTCTTTTAATGTACGGGGTTCATCATGGGAAATCCTATCTTTATAAAACACTGGAAGCCCATTGAGAAAATGTTGGACTTTCACTTTTCATTATGAATAAAGTCAAATAACTTAGCAATTCTAGGAAACGTTTCTCCTATTCTTCCATGGTTTTATTACCTAGGATAATTTCAAAGAACTCCTGCATTTTCTTGTCATATTACTATTGGGTCAAGTATTCACACTTGATTTTTTTTAAACTTCCTCCATGAAATTTTCCTTTCACCTAACATTTCTACCTATTTCAACTAATTCCACCATAGGTAATCTATCCCATGTAGATTGAATGTAGTAATGCGGGCTTCTTGATTATCGGAATAATCATGCAAACAAATGTACTTCCTCATCTCCATCAACCACATTTCTACACTCTCCCTAATTTTTCTCCATCAAATATGAGAGGCTTAATCTTCCTAAGTTCACCCTAGAGTGCACTTCCTTCATGCTTCCTCTTCTAATGTCTTCCACAATGAACATCATTTTCATCAGATGATTCAATTCCATGATAACTTTCCATAGACTCATGCCAAACCCGTTGCTTCTTTTTATGGTCCACTTGGCTTCTAGGATAACAACAACTTTCAACAAATCTCTAGCCCAAATCCACCTCTTCTCCCCTTTCCTTCTTGGAAGATGCTTGTTGTAGTTTCATTTGTAATTGAATCATATTTTGCATCACTTGCAAATTCAGTTGGCCTTGCTACTCCATGCTTTGCAAGCTTTGCTCATTCCCAGTCTAAAAGTTTTTCAATGTTTGGGACACTTCTTTGGGTTCCAATTAAGACTGATGGCCATTGGACTCCATCTTTTGTTCACCCAATTTCACTTCTTCATCGAAGTGAGATACTTCAGGGTTCTCTGGCATCTTGTAGTTCTACCTACCCACCACACAAGCAACCAACAACTATACAACTTTGAAAAATGGTGCTATGGAATAAACACCTGAACTCTGAAAACATCAATAACAATTCAATTTCGATCACTACATGTAAACCCTAATTATCCACAAGTGAAATTCATTCATTATACATTCACTTATGCAATTAGTTTCTCTTTATATGGAACAAAAATTCAACATCCAAAGTCAAAATTACATGAACAATACGCTCAAATAAGGGAAATATTTAAATAATCAATTCAAAGCGTTCATCGCTCAACAAGCATTTTACATATTAATGCAACATTAAAACATGCCAAACAATACCTAGAGGCTAAGGTTTGAAACCTGCACTCCGATACCACACTGTAACACACCCCACTGCGCTAAACGAGCACACGAAACCCATTGATGACTAAGAACAATCCTGAAGCTCTGATCAAACTCCAACATTCTTAAAAATTTTAATTGAAATTAAGTTAAACAATCAAGCACAAGTTATAATAGCCTCAATTGCGGAAGTGTAGAATTAAAAACAACTTAAACAAACTTTAACGCAAATTAAATTCATTAATCCAACCATAATCAACATTAAATGACACTTGAAACAAAATCAACGGCCTATATTAACCACAACATATGGATCTGACGACCTAAATATCCCTCCAATACTCTCTTGTTGATTCCAACATACACTTGCTACCAAAACACATTGAATTCCTACTTCTGACGTTGACACATTGGAGGTCGGGAGTCAACACCTCAAAATTGGAAACCACAACCGCAACTCTTGACTTTTAACATCGACAGTCAAGATTCGTTACGCCAACAATGACAAACTCAATAACACACATGACTTTCAACATCGACAGTTGGAATTCAACATCGACTTGACAAACATAACAATGAATACACCAAATTATGATTTCCGATGTTGGCACGTCGAAAGTCAGGAGTCGACACAATTGAAAAACATAACAAAAACCAACTCCGAATTCTGATTTCCTGATGCTATCATGTCGAAAGTTGAGAGTCGAAAACACTATAATCAATGGTCATGGTCGCATCATAATGGTGATCGATGGTCACAATCACTCTGATCTTCCAAAGGAAACAACAATTTCTCCATCAAATGGCTAAGGAAAAAACATAAAAAGATTAAACCAATACTTCTACCATGAATTGGAATTAATTTTAGGATTACAAAGTGATAGGTATTATAACTCCCGATTCTTATTATTCCCTTGCTAATGCATATATTTATACAATTAATATGACGGTTGGGTTTCATCTTTCGCCCAACCATTTCATATTCAGTTTTCTTTATTTATTTACAAAATATAATCTCGACGGATTATATTCTAACAATCCCCCCCTTAATCCAAAGGGGTGTTAGTAAGTCCGAGCATGTTTCTGAATCTTTCAAAATTTTCTCGTCCAAGCACTTTGGTGAAGATGTCTGCAATTTGATCATTTGTGGAACAATGTCGAAGATGGACTGTCTTGGCCTCTACATGATGTCGAATCAAATGATACTTTGTGTTGATGTGTTTGGTTCGATCATGGAATCTAGGATTCTTAGCCAGCTTGATTGCAGAAGTATTGTTGACCAATAATGGAGTGGAGTTCTCTTGTTTTTCTTGTAAATCTTC
>LPNX010887492.1:10107-25367 GCA_001517045.1 Pseudotsuga menziesii | reverse complement strand
TTGTTCTTTTCCTTTCACAACAAAGCCTTCTGGCTGAGACATGAAGGCATTCTCTTTCAAGTCTCCATTCAAGAAAGCAGTCTTCACATCCATCTGATGAATTTTCCACCCTTTTTGAGCAGCTAAAGAGAGTAAGGTACGGATGGTAGCCCATTTTGCTATAGGAGAGAACGTTTCTTCATAGTCAATTCCTTCCTTCTGTGCATAGCCTTTTGCTACAAGCCTCGCTTTGTGCTTGTCAAGTGAGCCATCTGATCTGTATTTGTTCTTGTACACCCACTTGCAGCCAATTGGTTTGGTTCCAACTGGAGGGTCAACCAACTTCCAAGTTCCATTCTTCATGAGTGCATCATACTCATTCTGCATAGCTTCTTTCCACTCAACTCGAGTAGAATATTCTTCAAAGGAAGTTGGTTCAAAGTTAGCAAATAAATTAAATTCACAATCAAATGATACATCCATGTCATCACCTAAATTATCTGCTTCTCCTCCATGTCTTTTCGAACTTCTCGTTCGCGTCTTTCCAACTTCATCCGGATGGACACTTTCAAGTGTCTTTGTGGCCCATTTAGGAATCTTCCATGATGGTCTTGGTTGATCAGCTGGTGGTGCTTCATCATTGATTGAGAGTATTTCAATTCTCTCAATCACATCATCCAGTTGAACCTCTTGATCAGGTGAAGTAGCAGAAACTTATTCATGCGGGGGAGTTGGTGCTTCATATGGAAATTCCAAAGGTTGATCCAGAATAGGAACCCCCCCTTCAAGGTTTGGAATTTCATATTCATTTTCAGAATATGTCTTTGGATGAGGATATTTTTCCAAATGATCAAGCTGTCTCTCAATGGAATGGTCATTTTTATTAGTTTCAAGAAAAATGACATCTCTGGAAATAATAAACTTCTTGTTTACCTCATCATACAGATGGTATGCCTTGGAGTATTCTTCGTACCCCAGGAAAATGCATTTTCTGCTTCGAGCACCAAGCTTGTTTCTTTGCTCCTTTGGAATCAAGGCATAACAGGTGGAACCAAAAACTCTGAGATGCTTGATTGAAGGGAGATGGCCAAACCACATTTCATGTGGAGTCTTGTTATCAAGAGCATTTGAGGGACTTCTGTTTCTCAAATAGGCTGCACATTTTACTGCATCACCCCAAAACATTAGTTTTACATTCATGAAAAACATCATTGAGCAAACCATATTCATTATGGTTCTGTTCATTCTTTCTACTACACCGTTTTGTTGAGGATTGTAGGGAACGGTAGTCTGATGTGCAATTCCATGTTGGCGAAGATAATCTTCAAAAGCATTTGAAGTGTATTCTTTCCCATTATCAGTACGAAGTGTACCAATTTTTTATTGTGCTTGTTTTTCTATCAATGCATGAAAGTCTTTGAATGTTTGAAATGCTTTTGCCTTTGTATTTAAACAGTAAATCCAGCATATTCTTGAGTAGTCATCAACAAAGGTCATAAAATACTTATTCCCATGAGCAGAAGGAGTTGGCATTGGGCCACATAAATCAGAATGCACTAATTCTAATTTCCTACTTGCTCTAAAATTAGATTCATGGAATGATAGCTTACTATGTTTCCCTAATATACATGCATCACATTTGTTCTTCTCTTTGGGAATGGTGGGAAAACCAAATACACCATTCTTTCTCAACAAACAAAGACTGTTATAATTTAGATGACCAAATATTGCATGCCACAATGAACTAGATGACAAATTACCTTCTCCATGCTGAGAGAGGTAGGCATAGTTCTAAACTCTTGCAGATGAACCCTTTAGCTTCAGCAGCTTCCCATATTTGTATCCAGTCATAATGACTTGGTTGTCAGAGGACTTTCTTATTTCTACGATTCCATCAAACATGTGAATGGAATGGCCTTGCTATTGAATCTCCACCAAGGACAACAAGCTTCTCTGCAACTCTGGAAGATAAAGAACATTCTTCAACAAGAAATCAGGGAATCCAGGCATCTTCAATCGAATGGTTCCCATTCCCTTTGGTTTAAGACTTGACTTATCTGCAAAGTAAACTATGCCATTTATTGTTTCATTAAGTTCTTCAAAACAGTCTTTTCTGAAACTCATGTGTGATGTTGCACCAGTATCAAGTAGCCAACATTATGTGTAAGATGAAAGTGAAGTCATTTCATTAATTCCAAGATTACAATGTGCAACAATATAATGAACAAAATCAGAAGATTTACTAGCATCTTGGTTTTTATTGTCATCTTTCTTCTGGTTATGTCTGTCTTTGATGGAGTCCCACGAAGCCCAACACTGATCTGATGTGTGTCCATTCTTTCCACAACGCGTGCACTGCAAATCTGATCTTTTGCTGAAGTTGTTTCTGCCCCCTCTACCTCTGAAGTTTCTTCTTCCTCTGCCTCTCTTGCTGCTTTCTCCTTTGGGATGATCTTTGCCAGAGAGAGAGGCACAAACTACAGCTGTTATAGATTGCATCTTCTGCAACTGCTAGTGTAATTTACAATAATGAATAGAATGAGATAATAGAAAAACAATAACCTTGCAGGTCTACAACCTCTGCCAAGGTGATTTACAATCTTAATATGCTGTTAATAAGTTCATAAGCAAATTTTAGCACTAGAAGAACTGCTCAGCACTACGCCTAAAGGAAATACCATTGTTTGTGAACTGTCACAAAATATAGGGTTTTGAACAGCACCAGTCAACGATCTTAGCTATATGAAAGAAGCATGTCTAAGTCTCTACTACTTTATTTACAAAAATAGTACAAGGAAATGATAATCTCTTCTTCAATAAACTATGTGCACTATTCTACACAATGCAGGTCTGAGTCTCTGCAATAGTTTCACATAGACTTTATTCTTCAAGGCAGGTCGCAGCTCCAGCAGCTTGATGCAGTACTTCTCGTTGCAGCAGCAAAATAATTGCACAGTGGCAATATTCCCAATTGCACGAGCAGTCTCAATACAATCAACACCAACAAAACAACATATATCTTTCACAAGATTCTTCAATGTATGATATATCAGTCAGCATACATTATTCTTCAATATATCAATCAGCATATCAATCACAATATATCAGTCAGCATGATATATATCAGTCACAGCATACATTATTCTTCAGCATAAAAGATAGGTTTTATATCACGCAGTCTTCACGATCAATTGTAGGTCGCAACAGTATATGGAGGAGATTGCAGTCTCAAAAGCATATATACTCAACGCATATATTCAGCTCCAATATAGATTCAAACTCACGCAGCATATATAGATTCAATATATACTCAGCTCATACAATAGACTCACTCTCCATGCAGCATATATACAACTCTCCACGCAGTAAGCTCCACACATGCAACTCTACTCAATTCTGATTATCTTCTTGCAGGTTTTCAAAGCACGCAGCAGTCTCCAACGCAGGATTTATGCATGGAGTCTTCACAACGCTTTCAGACTTCAAAGTAATTGCAAGAGAAATACTGTTCCACAATGCCTTCAGACTTTAAGAAGCTTTAGTCTTTAATACCAGCTTCATGCAGATAGATAAAATGAGTGCCTTCACGCAGCATTAAAGGAGTGCTTTGACACCACTTCAACGCACCATACAACGATCATGGCTCATACACAACAGTCATAACATTCATGAATTATACATAGCATTCATGGGCCTCTTTCATTCACCACAAATGAAAATGTTTGCAGAATTTACCACTCAAACTCCATGCACAAAATTAGGGTAAAATTAGGTTTTGTGCAGTTTCCAACAGTCAGGGAATATGCACTTTTTACCTTCATGTAGTTGATGAAATCATGAGTCTCTATTGTCAGCAATCACCGGTCTTCAGTAAGAATACTTCAATCTCTTCACAACGCAGTCTTTACAACGCCAATACAGGCCTCTTCAATACGCAGTCATGCTTCACGCTTCACTTAATGGTGTGAATATTTCGAGCTATACGTTCTCTTGTAGGTTAGCTCCTATTCATATCACAATTTTGCAACTATGTCCCTCTCATTGAGGACGGAGTTAAAAATGAAAACAACAAAGCGAATGATCGCCTATCAAATGACTGATAATTTTCCCTTCAAACCCGGTTGTTCAACTAAAGAAAGTCTGAAAACCCTAACGGCCTTGAAGCTAAGGATCTGCAGGTCCCGCCATGATTAGGGTAAAGATTTCACACAATAAACCGTCAATACAAAACCTTCAAAATCACATGAACTTATTGAAAACAACCAAGGACACACTGCCCAAATTTACATGATCGACTTCATAAAATCCTAGAGACAAAAATATTTATTTGGAATACTCAGCCATGCCATAGAATGGATTCAACATGTAGAGGGAGTCTGAGTGGATGCACGATGAGATAGTTTGGAAATTCGTAGCAGTATACTCAACGCATGAAACACACCAATTCATACTCAACGCACCAATTCATACCTCAAACACAGGTCTGGAACCATAACGCATACAATGAATGCACGCAGGCAGACTGACGGAGCAGGCAGTATGGAAATGGACTGGCAAGCATACAGGCTGCCAGGACTGAAAGGCATCATGCAGGAGTTATGGTAGGCAGCTCTGATACCACTGATAGGTATTATAACTCCCGATTCTTATTATTCCCTTGCTAATGCATATATTTATACAATTAATATGACAGTTGGGTTTCATCTTCTGCCCAGCCATTTCATATTCAGTTTTCTTTATTTATTTACAAAATATAATCCCGACGGATTATATTCTAACAGAAAGGATGTGTTAAACTCACGATTTAACACCAAGACTCAATGAATATTTAACAAATAACCAAGGTGAATCCGCCTCAAATAAAACAACAAAATAAATCGCGCCATCAACAGACCAAATGTACAGGTCAAAAGGCTGGAAAAAAAACATTGCTAAACAACCTATTACTTCAAATAAGAAATTAAGCACCCGACTTAGAATGAATCCAACAAGAAAACCATAATGGAAATACCACCTACAAGATTAACGTATCCCCCATAAATTGAGCTCATTCCTAGAGTTTAAACTATTTAAGTCTCCGTACAGATAAAGTAATTCTCTATGCAAAACCACTAAACAAACATAATTAAGATTTCAAGGAAAACATTACTTTTCATTAATGACAACACTCATTGCACTTCCTTCTTTTCAAGTATAAAACAGGGAAATGGGCACCCAAAACCATGGCCCCATTTGACTTCCCAAGCCATAATAAATTCAAAACAAGAAACAAGGTACATAAGAGCCATAAACTTCAAGGCTATGAAAGTCTTGGTTTAACACAATTCACTCCGTCTCTTTTTCAATGATTAACAAGACTAAGCAGCAATGACATGCTACAACCACAAGTCCAAAATATTTAAACTTAAAGCATCAATATTCTTCATGCAATAGGGAACAAACTAAGGAACATGAACTTCATTCAAATACATAGATGATTTATTTGTTCCTTATTCAATAAAACCCCACAATTAGAAGAGATTTCACTTGTAACAAATATAAAATAAAATATTAATTAAATTAGTTAATTATTATATGAAAGGGTGTAACCTTTCATTCTACACGCTCAAGGCTATAAAGGCAAGTTTCATTTGTAATTATTATCAGCATCTACTAATATTCGTATTTATCGTTCAATATGAAATTCAGATCCGACTATTAACCGACCAACCAGATACAGTTCTCCAAGTGGTATCAAAGCAGATTAGCTCCTTCGGCCTAAGCTCAGATTCGGCTCATCCTTCCTCTCTCATCTCCAGGCTACTTTTTTTTCCATCCACTCCTAATTCCTCACATTTCTCCATGCCTTCCCCATGGATCTCTTCTTCTCCCACTCCAGCCTCCGCTGCTCTCCCCACCTCCACTCTTCCCCACGCCCAACCTCACTTACGCGTGCCTCTCACGCAACCCTTCTCCCCTTATCCCTGCTCCTTCCTCCATCGACACCGCCGACCCCTTCATTTCTCTTCATGTGCAACACCCTTTCGTCCCCTCCACGCAACCTCTAATCCATCCCTCTGTTTGGTCTGTCCTCCAGCCCCACTGCCACCGTCTCATTCCATGTTACCCCAATCACCCTTCACGCTTCATGTTTCCGCACCCTTCACCCTTCATGCTTCCAGTTCATGTAGACCAACCCTCTCAACCGTCATCACCTGCACAACTCCTCGCACCCCCCATTTCCCCAACCCCCTCCTCCATCTCTGCGGCATCCAAACTTCGTTGCTCCTCTTCACGTCCCTGCCCTCACCGCCTCCTCATAGCGCCATCACCTCAAACGCCGTCGCTCCCTCCACCTCCACGGCTTGCAACCAAAAAACAAAACAATATATTATAATATAATATAATATAATATAATATAATATAATATATTATTTCAATATATTGTAATATAATATATTTATAACAATATATTTATAAAAAATCAAATATTATATATTATTATTATAATATATGTTTAAAAAAATTATATAACAAATATTATATATATAATAGTTAGTTAATTAATTAATATTTATTATTATTTAAAAAAAATTCCACCCTTCACAAGCCAAAATAGCGTCGAAGTACACTCCTCTGCATACAAGGTCCAAGACCATGGCAAAACAGAAAGAGAAAATCGAAAAAATGGAGAAGGACATCAAGTCCCTTGTCACTAACCAAAAAAGCTTGAAGGAAGAGATGCAAAATAACAATACAGTACTCAAAGACGAGCTTGTTTTGGTACTATAAAGAAGGTTGTATGAAAAATTTGACATCCTGAACGAAAAACAAAAAGACTGGGATGACAAGATGAGTACCATGACTCAAAACATAAACACCTTAACACAGAACTTGAGGACCATGATGCAGAACCATAATACATTAATCGAGCTGTTACAAAGGATCATACCTAGTCCGAACCAAGTCAGCAATCTAGACATGTTAGATTCCTCATTTCATGTTGCCACCTAGGAAACACTCGCAAAGAATCAAGAGGATTTGCAAAAAGAAATAAAGATTAACAATGCGACGCTTAAACAAGAGATAGAAACAAAAATACTTCAAGATATGGAGGCATGATTAAACAACAAAATAGAAGCTATCAGTAAGATAATAGAGAATAAAAAGGTTAAAAATTGCCAACAACAGCAAAGTAGTTCAAATATGTCACTTGCATCGTCTAGTAGTTCCAAGTCACCATCAAACCATAAAGCAAAAGGGAATCAATATCGTCCTTACAAATTGTACCCATCTAAGGCAAAATTAGAGTTGTCGAAATACAATGGAAGTGAAGACCAATGCGTTTCCTGGATAAACAAGGCGGAAGAATACTTCGACATTTACAATATTCAATCCGACGAGGAGAAGGTGAAATATGCATCAATGCATATGGAAGGGTACACCTATAATTGATGCTTATGGTGGAAGAGAGACAATTTTTCCTACACCTGGAACTTGTTCAAAAATTATTTTTTTAATAGGTTTCAAGGAATCAAAGAAGATGATTTTTTAAGTAAACTTACCAAATTACAACAGGTTGGAAGCGTTGAGGAATTCACACATCAATGGGAATCCTTATTGACACGAGTATTTGGGTTGTCTGACAAGCAAAGACTCGAAACCTATTTAGGAGGTCTTAAACCATACCTCCAAAAAGAGTTAAAGTTACATGACATACGTAATGTAGAAGTAGCAAGACATAAAGCCAAAGCTGCAGAATGCAAAATGGAAGGAATAAGAACAAGAGGTGATAACCATTATCGACAAGAAAAAGAGACACAATGTAGGTACTGTGAAGATACTTGGTCACTTGACCATCAATGTCACAAACATCAATCATATGCCTATGAAATGGAAAATAGGTCGAAGTCATCTAACAGTTACTCTGATAATAGAAAAAAGAAGAAAAACATATGTCGTCGATGCAGTGATGACTGAACCCATGGCCATAAATGTAGGAACAATCAAACAATATAGTGTAGAATCATTAATGGAAAGGAAGTGCAAGTCTCTACACAAGAAATATCATCTGATTCTAATACCGACACCGAATCAGAATGAAGGACGACATTAATAAAATACTCAATATTTGAGGACAAAGCTCCCTTAAAGGGAGTGGCAATGTAACAAATATAAAATAAAATATTAATTAAATTAGTTAATTATTATATGAAAGGGTGTAACCTTTCATTCTACACGCTCAAGCCTATAAAGGCGATTTCATTTGTAATTATTATCATCATCTAATATAATATTCTTATTTATCATTCAATATGAAAGTCGGATTCGACTATTAACTAAGCAACCAGATACGGTTGCTCCATCACCCGATAACCTTCATTAACTTCTTCAACATTGGAATCAAAATAGGGAACAAGGTACAAGCATAAGAAAACAAGGCAGTCAACAACCTTCAATAAACATTACACTTTCAATACTTTTAAGGAAACTCCAACACCATAGACAAGTGAATTAATAGAATTATTACACGTTCACACTTAAACAATTTACTAATTACTATTAAGCCATGAACACTTATCTGAATTTAAACACAATGGTAAACTGGTTGTGTGGCTTCCATGCACCACCCAATTGTAGGTCTTTGCCAAACCTATTGTATTTCGACACTCAAATACCACCCCTGATCTTGGACTTGTGAATTCACCAGGAGACACTTCCCTTACCCAAGGATCGACTCACCATAGGAGTTCACTCGACTCTTCCTCGTAATTCAAAGGAAACTAATAGATTTATAGGCATACAGGAAAAGAAAACAAGTTACAGCCAATTCCATGCCAAACCATACGTTTACCACGTTGGCTTCTTCCCCCCTTTTAAACTACAGTGAAAACCATCAATGTTGTTCAGTGCCAAAAATTCCACCAAAGTAATTCATATACAATTTACCATCTCCTTGACCACAATAAAACAATCAATAACAATTCAAGATGGTTTAGACTAACACTAAGGAATTACGATTCTGGAATCTTAGGTTCACTTCAATATGTGCTTCACTTCCCCGAGCTTTCTCTCTAGTTCCACTTCACACACAAGGGCTTCACCTCCCCACAGTATCCCTCTAGTTCCCTTTTCACACATGAGGGATTCTTCTTTTCTCGTCACCTGACCGTGACCAATTTACATGGGAACTGTTCCCAGCATGAGCAACGTGTCAAAGACACAAAATTTGACCCCCACCTAATCCCTCGTTAATAATACCAAACAATTAAAACATGTTAAATGATTAAAACAATGGTTTAAGTTTTAACTTGGGAAAAGGATTTTTCCTGAGGTGTATAAAGTGTAGCAAGGTTAGGATATGTTTCCCGCCAATGTGCACACCATCAGCGGAAATCTTTCAAATAGTTTTCTCCTAGGGGAGGGAGAGGTGCGGCCTTGGGTGAAAGAAAAGAGTCAGGTGTTTTCACCTGATCCCGACTCCTCCCTTTAGGAAAACTCCTAACAAAGCCAAGGGGGTAGTCCCTACAATGAGTTTCTAAGGCTCAAAAAGTTTTAAAGATATTAAGTGTGTGATGCAGATGGGTGTTTTTTAGGAGTTTTGAATAAAGACTTACAATAAACGGAACCAAGTGAGCACTTGCAAATAAATTTAGTTATAAACAACCATTTGAAAATTGCACAAATTAAACTAAAGCATTCATTATATAAGAAATAGACAACAATAATGCTTCGGCTAGATAATAAGCAAATTAAAAGGACCAGTGCCAGATGGAGTGCTCAAGAAAGTTTTGCGAGTGTACTTGGTAAATTTTAAGGGTGAGTTGATTATTAAAAGGAAGGGAATCTCCAAGATATACCTTTCAGTACTGTAGATATGTCCGGATAATAATCTAAGTGGTTCCATATGAGAACATGTGGGTTGTCCAGAGTCCCAGAAGCGTTGTTCAACACTTCACCAACAAAGATGTAGCCTAATTGTGCTCCCAAGATCTCGGTACAGTGGTTACCGCATTCCCATGCAGAATTTGCCCACTTTCAATTATTTAGCGATTAACACCGGATTTTCGTTGGTTTTCTTGGGTTGTGAGTTTTAATAGGATGAATTTGATTATGATATGAGGATTAAATAGTCTACACTGCTTCTGGGTATCCCAACCGGGTAGAGCATACACAGTGTAGTAAAACAGGTTTATTCCGATTTTATTAACGATGAAAGAAAGCCATTGTAACAACCCTCTGATAGAGAGCACTCTTGATCCGCCTTATGGCGAGATTCAAGATATTTATGACAAAAACAAGAAATAGCCTATAACGCAAAGAAATAGACAAAGCATTAAACTCTCCGACATAGAGTACTCTTGATCCACCTTTCGGTGAGATTCAAGATATTTTGTGTTCCTTTTTTCTTAACAAATTAAGAATAAAGCAGTAAAACTAAGAAAAGACAAAATTAAAGCCTCTCCGACAGAGAGTGCTCTTGATCCATTTTTCAGTGAGATTCAAGATAATTTGGATTCCTTCTTTTTCTTTTAGCAATTAAATAAAGGTAAAAAAGTGTTGAAATAAAACTATACTAAGTTACAAAGTTTTCTTTTATGAAAGCAAAAAAGACTAATATACTCTAAACAATTATTGAACATGTAAAAAGAAAAAAACAGAATGCAAAGGATGATACAGGCTTCCCCCAAATGGGGGAAGTGGGGTGTGGGAGCCTTTATCCCACTTTCTCTTTATTAACTTCCTTTACAATTGTTAAAAGAAAGAGTGCCTTTCGATCCTTGAAGAAAGGGGCAAAAAAGGCCTAAAAACTACTTGGGAAAGAAGGAGAATGAAGGAGGGGGATGGTACATGGATCGTGGGTGCTTTGGATGGCCCCAAGATTGATGTTTCAGCAGCACCTCCCTCTCTTTTCCTTCGACCTTCTAAAAACCAACAAGTAAACAAGCTTAGAAGATGGTGGTATGCACAAAAATCAAATAAAAGTTTTAAAGTTTCAAAAAAATTGGAAAATTTACCAAGTATAGATACCAAAAAATTAAGCATGGAACTAGTTAAACAATGAAGCTTTTGAATGTATTTCTAGATCTATATAACATGCTAAGACAAGTAGATTTGGATGAACAAAACTTTAAGGAACTAAATCTACTTGATTAGCACAATCAAAACAAAGTAACTAGAAAGGAAAGAGAATTTGGGTTTGAAGAGATGGATGGAACAATTCAAGCCCTTGCTTGATTCTTTGCTAATGGCTTTGGAGTCCGTGCAGCAAACATTAGCTTCTAAGGAGGATGTCGGAGGAGGAGTAGAAACAACTTAGTTCAACGCTTCCATTGGATCTCGTGACTTGCAAAACAATAAAACCACTCCCGCAAAAATTGGATTAGATCTAGTATGTTTGAAGAAAAAAAAACTAAGAGAACCTCAATACAACTGAATATAGTCGGTTACTCCTATATATTTCCAATGAAAATCATAAGAAAGCAACTTAATAACTGTAAATGCTTACTCTGCGTATCATGAATGATCCTCTAATCTAGATATATCATCACAAAATGAGCAATAACAATTTTAAACAATACAATATCACCTCATTAGCATAACATTCATCCAATGGCACAAGGTAGACCTCCAAAGTCTTCAACTTTATTATTTAAAATCACTAGTACAAAATGAGGAATAAGCTACTAGGTGATTAAAAAATTTAGTCACCACAGGTTTTTCAAGTGATTTACTACTAAATATGAGCAATTTTGATTAACCCAACTATAAACGACTAAAATTAACGACTAATTTAGTCACCAGTTAACAAATATGACTAAATAATAAGTGACAGAGTTAAAAATGACTAACATAAATGACTAATTTAGTCACGACATAAAAAATGACTACCTAGAATAATATGAATTAGTCATTTATGTTAGTCATTTTTAATTGTGTCATGGAAAATTGCAATTGTGACAATGAAGTGTTACAATTTAGTAAATTTTGTAAATTGTCTACCTTCTATCTTCAAATATGTGCAAGTTAACAATTCTGAATTCAAAATGGAATTTGTGGGGTTAGGAATATCTAGTGTTTTTCCTAGGTGGTCGGGATAGTGTTACAGTGTTCATGTGGATTATTGCAGACGATGTGCTTTAGATGTTCATATTGCTTTCCAGATATAATATTGGGATCACAGATCCCAAATGATATATATGCTGGAAAACCCTTTTTCTGTAACGGTGTCATGCACTTCGATCTTCAGAGATCCAACAAAGAAATTGCACAAAATTTCTCTTGACCATCTAGTGTGTGACATCTTGGCAATGGAAAAGTTGCAATTTTTGACAAGAGCGTCTAAATATATATAGATCAATTTAGTGCTAGTGTTCATTACGTCCTAGTCATGTGTCATTGCTCAACAATAGAAAATATTACAATTTTTTACGAGGGTCTCTCTCTCTCTCTCTCTCTCTCTCTCTCTCTCTCTATATATATATATATATATATATCGTTTTAGTGCTAGTGATGATGATGCCCTAGCAAGACACTAAATTGATGATGCATTTAATGCCCAGTCTCCTTTCATGCAATAGTGACTCCATTTTTCCCTCCATTCCATCATCTTGATCTCAAAAGAAGTCATAATTGAGAGTGCAATAAGAGTAATCCATTGTCGTTATTTTGTACCCTTAAAAAATACTCATAAATACATGATATTATTTGCTTTAATGGATTGCTAACCTACCATAAATATTTATTACTAAAATGTCTCATGAATGTCACTTAAAGTCACCATAAAAAAATATTTCCTCACCAATTTTCATTATTCCATCCTTAAATCTATAATTTGGAGACAATATTTTAATTTATTTTCTTATATATATGTTTAAGTTTTTGTTTTTTTTTGCATTTCTAAAGGTCACCATCAAAAATAGTATTTTATTTGATTTTCTTATATATATGTCCGAGTTTTTGTTTTATTTCATTTCTAAATTTAATTTTTATTATTTTTGTTGCAATTAGATGGTGTAATATTGATATTTGATATTAATGGTTTTATTAATCTAAAATAATTCTTTTTTTGTTTTTTTTCATTTCTAAATTTAATTTTTATTATTTTTGTTGCAATTAGATGGTGTAATATAGATATTTGATATCGACCATTTTATTAATCTAAAATAATTCTTATCAAATTTAGGATTGATACAAATTTCTTTATTTTGAATGGTAAAGTTTTTTTTTTCATTGTATATTTAGACTACTAAGTTATTATATACATCCACATAATGCCCTTTATAAAAATGAAAGAAATTGCACATGCATATTTATTAGAGAAGAAACCGTATTTATTTTACAATGAATCAATTTGATGAAATGGTTATAATAATTCTATATCTATTAATTTATTTATAGGGTAAATTTGTTTTTTTTTTTCATTTATAAATTTAATTGATATATATTCCAAACCGGCCAAAACCTAGCATTTGAAGAAGTCACCGTTGAAGTAATGTTGAAACGTGAGCATTCCAAGAAGTCACCAGTGCCAAAATGGTTCAGCGTATTTTGATGTGCCCCCTTCCGGCTCGTCTGTTCCTTGCTTCCACTCATTGAGGTAGTTTGCATGTTAATCACTGATTTGATTTGGGGTTTGAGCATTGCAAATACTCAATGTAAAATCTGATCAAAATGAGATGAATTTGGCACATGGATGACTTTAAGGGGCATACATGAAAACTAGTACTGGTGGGGAAGTATCTTGTATTTTTCCATGGAAGAGGCATCTTCTCCAACATTCCCAATCACTAAGGATTTGCACACAAGATAAACCCCATTTGCATCCTATAAAACCTCATTTTGGATCCACCCAGGATGATGTCATCTGGATAATTGTGCAGTCCCCATTAAAGGTCGGGATTGCCAAAGCCTTGGAGGGAAAACATATCGGAAGGAGTTATCCATCACTACACCAGTGTGTGCGGTCGTTCAACATCTCCTAATCCACAGAAACCCTATAATGTATATGTCCACACTGTAAGCTATATTTCTTCTTCGATTTCGAGTGGATCCCAATTGGCCATCGTTAGGCTTGGAAGGGAAATTTCCTCATCAAATTTCTCTTAGTGGGTCAGGTACAAAATTGAGGAATTATACAATATCACTTCGTAAGCAATATCGCAGGGGAAGATTACAGTCTTTATCTCTAAATCTGCATATCCAGGAGAACAATCAAGCTAAGCGACACATAATTCATTTATATCCTCTTACAGTCTTTGTCTCTAAATCTTGACTATGGTTTTTTTCTTTGCCCGTGGATTGAATGGGGGAGCACATTTTTGGTGTTTGTTTATTTGCTTGGCCTTGGAATGGTATACAAGCTAATATAACTCATCCAACTTGATTGTAGAATTCCATTTTTGCCTGTTGATTGAGTGCTGGAGTGCAAACCTGGTGTGCCTGTTGATGATGATGATGATGATGACGACGACGACGATGGTGATGATGATGTTCATGATGTTGAAGGTGATGATGATGATCATGTTGATGATGACGAGGATGCTGATGATGATGAAGGTGATGATGATGACGAGGATGATGATGATGATGATGACGATGATGTTGATGATGATGTTGATGGTGATGATGACAATGATGTTGATGATGATGATGATGACGACGACAACGACGTTGGTGATGATGATGTTCATGATGTTGATGGTGATGATGATGATCATGTTGTTGATGATGATGATGATGATGATGATGATTTTGAATATGATGATGGTGATGATGATCATGATGATCATGGCGATGTTGATGGTGATGATGTTCATGATGTTGATGGTGATGATGATGATCATGTTGATGATGATGGTGATGATGATGATGAAGGTGATGATGATGATGACGATGATGACGACGATGGTGATAATGATGTTGATGATGTTGATGTTGATGTTGTTGATGATGATGATGAAGATGATGATGATGATGAAGATGATGATGATGATGATGATGATGATGATGATGACGAAGATGAAGATGATGAAGATGATCATGATGATCATGGCGATGTTGATGATGATGATTGATGATCAATGATCATGGTGATGATGATGGTGATGATGAGGATGGCGATGATGGTGATGATGATGATGATGATGATGAAGATGTTTATGATGATGATGAGGAGGAGGATGAGGATGGTGACGATGGTGATGATGATGGCGATGATGATGATGAGGATGATGATGATGATGACGATGATGTTGATGATGACGACGATGATGATGATGATGATGATGACGATGGTGATA
>LPNX010887468.1:0-26715 GCA_001517045.1 Pseudotsuga menziesii | reverse complement strand
AAAGCTATGTTTAGAAATTCCAACACAGACAATACCAGATGACACTGAAGCTACATCTGTCCTTTCACTTCTTGCTGTTTCAATGTGCCCACTGCCCATGTCAGATGAACCCTTGTGTGTGTCAGAGGACGAATTCTTCAATAGACTTTTAAAACCTTCATGACTCCTACATTTCATAGTAGGATCAACTAAATTGGCATTATTTCCATGGAAAGCTTCTCCAACGGTATTTACACATGAATTTAATTTTATATCTGTTCCAATCAATGCATTAGGTTTGGCATCAATATGTTTTTTAGATATAAATGTTGATGACTGCCCAACCTTATTGACCAACATCTTGCCATGATCAGAACTCAACCCTGATGTCGCAGCTTCCACCACCAAGGTAGGGAGATTTAGTGTTGGAGACACTGAAAGTGAATGAGATGAACTTGTTTTAGGATTAGAGGAGCCCTGAATAGCTGGGATATTCATACTAAATGATTTTTCCTGTGCAGCATGGGATCCCCTGCAACAACCATTAATGTCTCAATATTCAGTAAGATATGTAATATTCCACCACAAACTCCTAAATCATATGGAATCTTATGTTCACTAAAATTAATGTGTAATGTTACTCTGCACCAATCCAGGGGGGTGCTGGAAAACTAAACAATTATCCATGACAAGAAACCGATTTCATACCAAGATGGACTAGTTGGCAATACAACTAATCCTCCAGCAGCTCCACTAGCAAGGGAAGTCTCAGCATTACCTCCTGTGTTCTAGTTTCACATGGATATATGAACAACTATATATTATTAGGAAATTAAAATGAAGTCATGTATAAAGAATCTAGAATACATTCACTGCAGTAAAACATAATCTATCTAAAGAAAATATACATTGTGGTATATATATTTAGGACTGAATCAGAAGCTATTAAATAATCTAATATGGAAGCATAGAAAAAGCTGTCTGCACATATATAAATAATAAATGCTAAAGATAATTGGATGGAAGTAAAATATACTAAAATCATAAAGTCACTTACAGGAGCCAGTGATTTGCTCAATTTACTTGAAGAAGCTGATCTAATCAAGGAAACCTCTGCCACTGGTGGAGGTAAACAAAGTCCCCAGTGTTGCTGTGAAGGATTTGTAACATCATAGAACTTCTGATTTTTGTGCAATGGGGTGTTGAATTGGTTCCACATGTCAACAATTATTGTCATCACAACGCAAAATATATATCAATTATTTTCAACACAACCTCTACAAAATATACATCAAAAAATAAAAGCACAGGAATTCTGATACGAGATTTGAGAAAGAAGAAGATTCATCTTCAAAGCTTAGTAGGAGAGTTGTACTTGAATAAATTCCTGAAAACACAAGGTTTTAAATATATCCTTACTAAGATCATCAAAAACAACCCATGAATCAGACAAAATTTATAAGAAGATTCCAGAGACATAACAAACAAACATACCATCACTAAGTACCAACACCTTTATCACTGTCTATTACTATGGGAATTATGTGAGCTATAGTGATCACTGTATATTCATTAGTTTCTGATTGTATTATTTGTTGGATAACGGTGTTAGTTGCAATATCATCTGAGGCTATGGCCTCATCCGTTACTAAGATGCAGCTATGTTTCAATAAGGCACGTCCTAAACAAAGAAGTTGGCATTGGCCCACACTCCAATTTTCTCCATTTTCTGTCACTGAATTGAACACCACTTGTTAAGAGAATGGTTAAGTACACATCCATACATAAATGATAAAATTAAAGCACATAGACAATGACCTAATGTATCAAGCTTCTCTTTACTAGAGCACACAACTTGTCCAAGTTGACTTTTGTCCAAAGCCTTAAAAACCAAAAAGAACAGTTGTTTTGAGTTCAATTTTTTGTTAAAATTACAAACAAAAATAAATTCCTGTATCGAATTATGTGTGACATTGGCTTCATATATCTAATAATTAGATAGGATTCCAAATAGATATGATGAAATGTTAATATAGACCGAACGAGTTTTATGCTATCTGCTCGCAGTTAAAATTTAAAATTCCTTAAAGAGGTGTTCCAACAGGTATTTTTTTGAACTAGAGCAAATTATATGGGTAAAAGAAGATATTTACATTGATAGAGTCATACAAAAAATATTGGCCACAGTACATGACATCTAGCTAAGGAACATCTAAAAAAAATATGAATCATTTTAGTGAGGTAAAAACAAATAGTGGAGAGGTCATTGAACTCTCTAAAATGGAAAAGGAAAACTGAGATAAAACCAGTTAGGATGAGACTTTAACACTTCATGGTCTTCCAATTCCATCTATATTCTAATAGGAAAGAATCCAACAAGTCAATAGGAGTACAATTTGCATCCTTTCTAATTTTATAGCTCACTTAGTTAAGAAGTATTGAAGATTATTCAAAATTTTACTGAAGTGATGAGCATCCACCTCCTATTAAGAGGTTAAATTTTGTTTACCCTGTGTATATACTATTTGGATCAACTTAACAACCTTGATGACTCAACCGTTGAACAAACAATGACCCAATTTAACCACCTAGAGAGACCAACCTTGGAAAAAACAATGAGTCCCTCTTTAAGAAATGAATCACATGTTGTGATAGGATACCATTTACTCTGTGTGGATATATCAACTAACCCAAATTAACGACTTTGATGGATAAACTATGAAGAATAGAAAACATACTTTGGTATTTGAAGATACCCAGTAGCGTTGGATACCTAGTATATCTAACACTACTGGGTATCTTCAAATACCATACTTTGGGAGTCTGGAAAGAAAACATAAGTATATATTTACATTGGAAGAACCAATTGTCTATGCTATAATTCTGATCACAACTCAGGTGATCCCCAACTATCAGTTATATCTCATTCAAAATGATAACAAGAGCCTCATGTTCTCTTTCTTCCATTGAATAGATTTCTAGGATCCCTTTGAACCCAACAACAGAATATCTATGTAATCTGCAACCAAAACATTTTAGTGCAAAAACCACTGAGAAGGTAGTTCACACATCCATTAGATGTAATATCCAATCATCACTATACATCCGAAGTGTACTAGGGACATATGACTCCTCATAGTCCACTCACTTTTTGAGAGATTCTTCTCAATTTTTCTCACTGCTACGTGCTCAAGATCACGAAGATGTCTAAAGTCTCATATACTTCTCCTCAGATCTCACACATCATACTAATAAAAAAAATCTATTGAAACATACCAGCCTACTAAAAGGCTCAAAATCAGAGATGTGTCTAATACAATCTCAAGGATATTTAAGATCTCTGACTTTCCTTGAAATTCCATTGACAACATCATGCTTCTTTATCCTTGGCATAGTTTCATGAGGCTCTGCAAGCCTCTCTCTAATCACAACAACAACATCAGAAATAAAAAGAGAGAAGTTGTGTGTTTTGGGATTATTGGATTGAATTCCAAATATTGGAATCCAAAAGTGACATACCAACATGCACAACCCTGCCATTCCTGGAATTTAACTTTAACCCTGTTTCTTTGAATTCTATGCCAACCCCAGTTCCTGCAATATTGTTCAAATGAGGAAGAACTTCAGGACCATATTTATGAACAACTTCAGCAACAACTTTATAATCCAATGTGTCCCTTGAACTAGACCAATGTGGCCTAGAACCAATCAGATTGGTTGGTTTTTCCAATTCTAGTCTAGCTCTGATAACATGGATAAGGAGTCCAACAATAAATCCAAGAACAAATTCCCCATAATACTCAAACTACCTCATTAAGGAAGGGGGCAGCAGTGTTGGAAATGAAAATAGCAGGATGAAGTTTATGGGCTATGAATAGCCACGTTCTGGGCAGACCTGTGCCTCCTAGCAGCAGCACAACATCATTACCTTGAGTTCCGCGCTAACTATGGGTATATAAGCATCAATTCTAGGCACGTTTGTGTGCTAGAACAACGGTGAAAAGTAGTGAAACCTCATTTTTCAGTCCCTAGGAAGATTTGTATTATGAACAACAACAACTCTTGATGAAAAATTTGGTATTTCAAGAGGGATGACCTACTTGTGGAAAGTTCTATTTGTTGTTTGAAGGAATTGTGTGCACCATTAAGGGATACTTTGACACAACTAGTGTTGATCTAATGTAGGTTTTCCTCATTGGAAGCTAATTTGTATGGTCTAGAACAATGATATTCACCCTTTGGAGGTCTCTTCACTTGACGTTTGTCACATTGGAGCTAATTTGAAGAGGAGTGTTTAGATTTTGGAGCTTGGATTCCTATTTTAGGGGAGTGTTGAGCTTATTGGTGCATCCCCTTTCGTGGATTTTTATTGTGCTTCGGTGAAGCCTTTGGAGGAATTCTAAATGCATTTATAATTTATTCCATATGTGAAGGGATGTACTCTCACTTAGAGGTGTCTACTTCATACTTAGAGGATCATTCTAGAACGACTACAACTATCATCAAGTCATGCACATTGCATACCAGTCAAGCACTCTGTTATCCCCCATTTTGTATGGGTGTCCACTTGTCATTTTGATCACAATATTCAATGGGGGTGATATTTTTCAAGTCTTTCTTATCATGGATTGATGACCTAAGTGGATGCTTGCAGAAAATTGTCATGGTGCTCTTGATTATGAACTTGCATTATTTGTAGAGTTTGCAGTCATTTTTTGAAGGGTGCACTTGTTTAAGAGGATGCATTGAGTTGGGAACATCACTAGATATTCATCCATCCACTGATTTTGGTCTTCATGCTATGTACTAAAGTTATAAAGAATGGTCTGGCTTCATTTTTTGAGTTTCATTGAAGAAGAGGAGGGAGTAGAGATGTGAAGGGAAGGTGGTACTACCTTGAGGGGGAGTTAGAGAAGGTATACACAAAGATTGAGTGACATACATGCTGTGATTGTATTATTGTACATCACTTGTAAAGGAGTCAAAGTGTGTTGTTGGGAGCATCCCATTGGGCCTCCCACCTGTCAACACCATCATACATTCAAAACCAGCCATAAAAGGGGCTGTGTTTTACCCGAGGGAGTTGTACATTCAAAATAATCCACATATTACTGAACTAAGTGTGCTATCTATAGTCAATATTCTTGTCAAATATGATATGTGAGGACTGATGGGCGGTTTAGTTGAAGTCTTTAACTGCCATCATACCTAGTTCCTATCATTTACTTTTGCACTATCAAATATGAAATATCTAAAGCATAGGGGTGCCAGAAAGGGAGGTTTATTTGTCATCCAAGAGGACAATATGATGGTGCTACTTCACAGGTCTGTTAATAATGTTAAAATATGATTTGGTTACCTAATTATATGATGTTGTTACAATTGGTTAAAAGTAGAACCACATTCATTTATTTCTATGGTATGTCTTTGGAAATAAATACCATCTATGGTCTCTGATTATAACAGTTTGGGAATATTCTTGTTAAATTCTTGAAATGTAATTTTGTTTTGTGGTGTAATTTTTTTTTGAAAAGTATGGTATTTGAATATACCCAGTAGTGTTGGATACCTAGTATTTGAAAGCAGAACCACCCCATTGTGATGAATATCACAAATGGCCACCCATGCAAAATGGAAGGTAACAGAGGGTACATTAAGTGAAGGCACACCGCTAGTCATCTTGGGATATGATAAAAAAAGTGAAAAACAATCAATGAGATGAGTTTTTCAATTAAAAACTACACATAATGTGAAATATTGTTGATAGAAATAGATCTACACCCACTTGAATATGGAGGATAGTCTTATATAGACAAAGAGTGGAAGATGTGAACAACAACAGATTACTGCACCAAATCATTAAGGAAACATTGCAGAGAATGAAGAATACACAAGGCTTCAGTGCAAAAGATGGAAGAAGTTTTGGGACATAAAAGAGGACTACCCTTGGGGTTAAAAAAAGCATTGAAACTGGGCATGTGTGACTGTTATAGGAGGGGGAGATGAAGGGATATGGAAGAGATTTATGTTCCTTGAAAGAAAAACACATCTTGGCTCAAATCAGGACAAGCTTGCATAGTATAAGATGCTAGACAGGGAGATGGAAGAGCCTAAGGAGGAGTGGAACATCAGACTTTCTAGGTATGTGATTCTCAGGAGGTAGAAATCAAACAACAATTCCTTCCCAATGTATCTCTTACAGCATCACATAAGAAAGGAATTATTGTTGGAAGAAAGAGGATGATTCACAATGTTTTAGAGCAGCCAATAAGAAAATGTCACAAGAAGGGCACCACAAATTATGCATCTCAAAGGAAAACTATTATGAGCAAACCTGCAGGTCCAAGTTGATTACATCATGGAGCACATCATTTAGTGAAGTAGTTTGTTAAATCTTGCTCAAACACAATTATATGAGTATCCACTTTTGTAATATTAGTCATCATTTATTTTTTGAGTTAGCGTCTTTGTCCTTTGTAATTATCTATTCTAAATTTAGAAAGGCAGGACACCTCAAGCTGCAATGCCTCCATCCTTGCTGTTGCTGTCTCAAAATTAATCATGGGTTTTGTCATATTTTGTTTCACTGGCAATTACTTTCCAAATTTCATTGTTTCCAAACTTGAGGCTCGAGCATAAACAAAAACAAAATAGAATCTAGTTGGTGTCTAGCCCACTTGAATGGTATGAGTTTCAAAGGAATGAGGATGGGACCATCTCTTGCACAATTTTGACATAAATCCAGAGGAAGACTGGTCTATATTTTCCATCTCCCTAGGGTGTAATTCTTTGAATCATTTCCCTAAAAAAATTGGACCATAAATTTTAGGGTGCCAAACTGATCTCACTATTGCAACTTCGCCAAGGGAACAATGTCATTCGGATCTTCCTACAGGAAAATCACACCAAATAACCTATTGTTCGCATTAAAATTTAGTTCTTGAATCATTGGGAATTAACTGAGGTTAACAATGTCAAGTGGGTTATGCTCAAGTGGTAAATCAAGCCAGTTTCCTTCACGGAGACCTGGATTTAATTCCTCGAGAACATGTTGTTGTCTTGTTGTGGACAATTTCTGTTCTATTTTGTAATATCTTATGGATAACTAAACCTAAACAATTCATTCTAGGTAATGAATCTCAATGTATGATGCCAGGTGCAAATCCTTAGTGATTGTAACAGAAAATACCCATCGGGGTCATTGCATCTAAGCGGGATTGACAAAGGGCCCTTTACCAAAAATTTAAAATATAGTAGTAATAGATAGTTCACACCATGTACCTAAGGTGTAAAGGTCTTAGAATGCTGCGATGTATCCAACTTAGACTTCTCGAGAATGACTCCCCCAAGAGAACTATAACCCTTCTTCATCATCCGCGCCATGTAAATGAAAGCATTGGAAACTTCTTATGAACTGCTCAAATTTTTGTCAAATATCATTGTAGAATTATCATCTACCATGCTAGACATACCCATAGTCATGGCCTCAAGCCAAACCCTCGAAGGAACTTGAAATTTATGAACAACCTGTCGACTGGGCAAGATATTGATGCAATTGATTCATCTATACCTGTAGCAAAAAATATCTGAAGAATGTCTTCAAAATCATGGGCTTCTGCTCTTTCCTAGTTGACATCCTTTAAGGAGTTCGACGAACTGGTCATTTCCACTCTGTCTAGATTGTGATTTCCAAACAGAAGACCGAAAATGAAAATAGTTGTTTCTACCATATCCATTGGACAATCCCTAGACCTATTAACTTCATTTTCTATTAACTCTATTGTAAGATCAACTTCTATTCTTGTAGAAACATTGACATTATTCAAAACATCATGAATTCCCTCTGCCAATTCCTCCATGTGGTCAACTATTGACTCTAGCCATTTGTGTAGCTGAGCAAGTACAAAAACCAATTCATTTTCCCCAAATTCTTTCCAACAATACCCAATTTCAACTGCCATTAATTGAGTCAGACTCAGTTCTTTGGCTTGTTCCCATCTTATATCTCTACTTGACAATGTAGCCAAGGAGGCCAAGAGCAGTTTTCTTTCTTGTTTACTTGTGTCATCTGTAGACGTCATCCTTAAGGTTTCCATCCCACCAATTGAACTCAAAGGAAAACAGGACACTGCCACACTAACCCATTCTTCTACATATGCAACATACAAGAGCAAAATATTATGATGGAAATGTCTAATTTCCAGGAAAACAAGCAATAGCTTACCCTTAACATGATAAAATAATTGATAGAAAATATCCTCAATTTCATACAAGTATCCAATCAAATTAACAATGATTTGTCAATAAAAGTTTCCATTCACCTGCCTGCTCCATTTGACATAATATTAAGGGTGGTCCAGAAAGATCTCTTTGCATCCATTGGCATGTGCCCTCTTGCATGTTTCCTGTATTCACTTCTGCCAAAGAAAAGTCTTGATTGATTTCCTTTGAGTTCCCAATTCTCTTCCGCACCATTAGAACAAGGATTTGGAAAATATGTGGTATAATCTTTGTAAAGTTATTGACAGTAGATGCATTTTGAAACTCCTTTTTTAGGAAATAATGTAGTAAGCGGGAAGTATTTGCCTTTGTCCAAACACTACTATCGTTTAACAACACTGCAAGTAACATCACCAAATCCTGTAAGAATGGTTCCTCAATCTTATCCACTTCATCATCAAAGATAAGCTAGGAATTTAGAGGTTAGGATTTACCCAAAGTGATACCTTTTAATGCCCCTACAAACAATATATTAATGATATATTTCACCATAATTTTTTGAGGATAACTTTGGTATCTTTTTTCACATTCACATCAGAATGGCAAGAGATATTGCACTGCATTGCCTCATGGCCACTTTCATGTGCATAAAACCTCTATTTCACACCATATTCTACAAGAATAAATTTCATTGCAAATTGTAATTCTCATGTTCTCCATTGTGATGTGTGAAGTCTTCATCAATGAACCAAAGAGCAATTTATCTTTTCCAAGGGCCAAACCAATCCTGTACATGAAAATTAGAAATATCATATGCATATTTTTCTGCAAGTAAGTCCACAAATTGATCATCAGTACAGAATCCAGCCTCCAACTACATTTGAAAGGATTGACTGCTATTTTAAAGAAAACTCATGAGCTTTGAGAAAAAGATACCTTACAGGAAATGCCAAAGTTGTAAGTACATTTCTTTTAGTATTTCATTGCCTAGCTATTACACATTTTTCAGACATTCTAGGACACAGTGATGTATGATGATCAGAGAAATGATGGTGTCAGTATATTCATTGCTCCTGAAAAGACATGACTACAATTTTCAATGTAGGGATATATCTATACAAATCTTAGTCTAATAAGCCAATATATTCAACTCCAAAGATGGCTTGAAATTGTAAAAGGAAGAATCAAGGTTGCAAGAGCATTGTATTGGAGTAGAAGAGGGAACGAGAGTGGGAGTGCTTGGAGAACCATTTCCCCAAAAACCACAGTAGTGGGGAATCCCAAGGTTAGCTAAACCAATTGTGCATGTTTTTGGCCATTTGGCAAGTTCCACACCTAGTTCGAATCCCAGTGGCTGAGGCATAGTAGTCTATGCCTAGGCACTAAGGTTGTAAGCAATGCAACATTATATGGATTTTATGTTTATGTGCAAGAAACAAAATTGGCCATAAATTTTGCAACATTCATGCCCCCCCATGCACCACATTGTCTTTGTATTCTCACCAAGTTACACTTTAACTACATTACAAAGTAATAAACAACATTCTTCATTACAAAGCATTGAACGATATTAATTTACAGGAGCATTTGGAAAGGATTACACAACTTGTCAACAATATTATGGAAAGATTGTTGTGTGATAAGTGTGACAAGGGATATCACATGTATTTCCTTTTCCCCATTGTTTTCAAAATGCCTATGGGGGAGTGGTTTTGTGACAGTTGTTCCCACAAGGATAAAGTGAAAGGTATGAATTGGCAATCCTTTCAGATCCATCTTTGGGATTTTTATTTTTATTTTTATTTTTAAATTTGGGGGATTTACCATGATAGTGCGAATGACTATCAGTTTTGTTTGAAATGTATATGATTTCCTTTGATGCAGACTAAAATCATTGACTTTTTTCGCATTCAAATAAATTCTGTGATTGATATGTCATGTAATGGTAAAGCTCACTTGGATTCATTTTGGTTTAATACACATTGCACATTCTTCATTCATTCTTTGTAATGTCCTCATCTGATTAGGCATTGAGGACCAAAATCGCTAACCTATGTGATTCCCGTGGGTTCGAGCGGTTACTGATAGTTAGGGAATCATCTAAAGACCGATGCCATCTATAGAAAATCTAGGGCATCATCATGTTATCACCATTAGGTCAAGAATTCCCACCGAGGCCAAAGGCCACCATCATGCATGCCATCCAAGCATTATTTAATGATGCATGCACTCATTTAAGTCTCCATGCGCATGCATGCAAGTCAACTACAAATTAGAAAATAAAGTGACCTAATTAGGTCAAAGATTAGGGTTTTTGTAGTTGAAAGTTATAAAAGGAAGATAAAGTGAAAGGAGACTCACTTTTGATGATTATTATTTTGGAGCTCTTGAATAGCAACATAGTGTGCAGCACAGTAGTTGGGGTTGGAGACGGCATCTTCAGCTAGTGTGGTTTCGGTAGTGAGATATCTTCCCTAGTCTCATTTAGGGTAAGCCATATAGGTTCACCATTTGCTCTTCCATTCATTCATAGTTATCCAGTATACTGTAGAGATTGTTGCAGGGGCAAGTGTGCAGCCGTAAGGGGTTTTCAGCCAGAAATCCCTAATCATTCGCTAGGTCTTCAGATCTCAGTTTTACTTCGCAACCCAGGCACCATTCTCATCATCAACATCTTACTCCAGTACCCAGTGATTATCAGATTCGATCATGCTCATCCTAAGCAGTTATCATCCATTTCGGGATCAGGGGGGGCATGAGCAGCTACACCTCTAGAACAATTCGCTATCCTTCCTAGAGACCTCAGAACTTGTACATGTGCTAGGCATTATCTCCAGTATGGGAAGGCTATCAGTCCTACAAATCAATAGCTTCATCGGACACCTCCTTCACTGAAAATGTCACCCTTAGTTGATCTAGGGTCTGTGCTACTGGGGTTTCACCAAAAGCAGAAGATATCAGTTCATCTCCGATTCAGCTCTTGATGCATGCATACTCTCTCAGGAGCAGTCCACCCAGCTTATCAGTAGTAAGTGTTCATTCTATCCCACAAACCCTAACCCTAATTTTTTCTTTAAAATAGGGATTTTTGCATGGTAGTTTGCATGCTCGGTTGTATCAGCGTATTTACTTAGAATTAGAAAATATTGAGATTTGGAATATTACAATTGTATCATTGCTATCTTCTTGGCCAGCTACGGGCTTAAGAAATGAGACATAGATGAATACAGAAGGAGACCCTTTTGTAACCTATAGGAGAAGAAAGAGTAGATACACAAGGGAATTTGAGGATATCCAACTATGAGTAGGAAGCCACAGAAGAACTATGGGCAGTTGAGGAAGAATCCTGCTAGGGTGATACACTAGAGGGAGTCATTGCTACATTATTTGGAGTACCAATATTCCATACTCTTAGGGTCAGAGGAGTAGTATAGGGTCACAGAGTAGGAGTATTCATTGATGTGGGAGAAACCCACAATTTCATTGACTCTGCTTGGGTATCCAAGAGAGGTATTCAAACCGAGAAGTTTGAAGGATTCACTGTAGTAGTTGTCAGTAACTCCAGCATGGAGTGCAACTATTAGATTCCAAAATTGAATGTCACCTTAGGTAACTATCAGATGACATATTCCTTCTATGTCGTAGATGTATGAGATACTCATGTAGTATTGGGTGTTCGGTGGCTTTATTCCATAGGGAAATACACTACAGACTACAAGGTAATGGAAATGGAATTCCAAGGACTAGAGGGAAAATGGGTAGTTTTGAGGGGCATGAACACTTATCCCCCAAAACCAGTCTCGTCAAAAAGAATGGAGCCAGTCCTCTGACAGGGTGATATAGAATGGGTTGTATAATGTTTGGTCACCTTTACTAAACCTCCAGAAACCAGCACACGACACCCAAGTGACATTCAGGCCTTGCTATAGAAGCATGAAAAGGTTTTTCGGGACCTTCCATTAGGTAGACCGCCAGACCGAGGATTTGAACACATTATTGAGCTAGAGGATGGGACACAAGCAGTCATCACCACTCCTTACCAACATCCCAAAAGATACAAGGATGAGATCGAGAAAACAATTAAAGAATAACTAGAACTTGGATATATTCGGCCTAGTTCTATCCCCTTCACATCCTCAGTAGTATTGGTCAAGAAGAAGGATGGTACACTGCGAATGTGCATCGACTATTGAGCACTCAACAAAAATACCATTAATAACATGTATCCCATCCCTAGAACTTATGAGCTCATTGATGAACTTCGGGGAGCCAAATACTTCTCCAAGATTGATCTTCGCTCAGGGTACCATCAGATCAGAGTAAGGGACCAAGACATCTCCAAAACAACTTTTCACTATCACTATGGTCACTATGAGTTTTTGGTCATGCCGTTTAGACTTACCAATGCTCTAGCCACTTTATAGTGATGCATGAACCATACCTTCAGAGTTCATCTACGTAAGTTTTTGATAGTATTCTTTGATGACATCCTGATTTACATCAAAACATGGGAAGAGCATCTGAAACACCTAGACGAAGTACTGAGCATTCTAGAAGAACACTCTCTTTACGCGAAGATGTCCAAGTGTGAATTTGGCATGAAGGAAATGTTGTACTTAGGGCACATAATCAATGAGGAAGGAGTATAGGTTGACATGGATAAAATCTGAGCTATCAGAGATGGGCCTGCACCAAAAACAGTCACATAATTAAGAGGTTTCTTAGGACTATGCACCTATTACCGATGGTACGTTAAGAGATTCTCTCAATTTGCAGCACCCCTCACAGATCTCACAAAGAAGGGAGAATTCACCTGGATAGACTTAGCACAAAAAAATTTCGAGGAGATGAAAGTTATTATGAGTTCTTGTCCAATTTTAGCATTACCAGACTTCTCACAACCCTTTGTAGTAGAATGTGATGCCTCAAGGGAAGGGTTATGAGCAGTATTGATGCAAAATCATCACCCTATTGCATTTGAGAGCTGTAAATTGAAGAACTACAAGAGGAACTATTCCATATATGACAAAGAGATGCTAGCCATCTTACATGCTCTCATGAAATTCAGACAGTACCTAGTGGGCAGTAAGTTCAAAATCAAAATAGATCATAATAGCCTCAAGTATTTTCTGGAGCAGAAGGAACTAAATGAGTGCCAACAGAAATGGGTTAGCAAAGTACAAGCCTATGATTTCGAGATCGGTATGTAAAAGGTAAGAATAATGTAGTAGCTGATGCGTTCTCTAGGCATCTTGCCTCTCTATCTCTCAGGAGTATATCCACAGATTGGAGGGCACTTCTCTTAGTAGAATACTCCAAAAATAGATTCGCTTGCGAATTATTGGATGGAAAATTTTAGGATGACAGGTACACCATTGTTGATGACATCATCTATTACGAGAACAGGATATACCTCGTCCCAGAATCCACGTTGAGGAAAAATATCATTCAGGTAGCACATGACTCTGTTAACTTTTCATATGCTTAGCTAATACATCAGTATTTCATTTCATTTTCATAACAAAATCATATAAGCAGGATCACTGAAAGAAACAGTATCAAAAGAACAACACATATTTATTCTAGGAAAACCCTAAAGGGAAAAACCCAGCAAAAGCTTCCTCAATACAGATGCCCAAAAAGATAAAAGGTAAAACCAACAAGGAGATCAAAGCCTGATCCTCCTCCTTCTCCAGCTACTTCTCTCTCTCCACTAATGCGCTACACAAGTGAGAGTGTGTGCTCCAAATTAGGAGCGCTACACCTCTATTTATATTCATCCGTTCACTTTAATTAACTCATCCGACATGTAGGATCGAGTTAATCAAGTATGCTCGAGTTACATATGTAGGCTCAAGTAACCACACTGGGGTGCTAATGACCCACCTTTACAATGAGAGGGGACTACCTCATGACTCTTATTAGTTCTTCTGATTAGAAGCATTGGGGTACAAAGTAATACAAGTGGTTCTCCTGGTAGGACCATAGGGGACCACAAAAAGATACATATAGAATATTCTTCAAAGTTACAATATTTCAACACTCCCCCTTAAGGAGAAGGGTATTCTACAACAACATTAACAACAAAAATAATAGGAGAGAGAGAGAGAATCATCAACATCATCAAGTTAACACATCTATAAATCATTGGAAGCTTTTCAACATGATGTAGTCTTTAGCAACGTCAACACTTTGACCGCTTTGATCAGCAACAATCTTTAGCACTTTGACCTTTCGATCATCAACATCATCTTTAGCACTTTGACCTTTCGATCAGCAACAACATCTTCAAAATTTTTACATTTCGATCAGCAACAAAATCATCATCATATTATGATCTTTTGAACAACGACATCATCATCATCATACTCTGATCTTTCAAACAGCAACATCATCATACTCTGATCTTTCGAATAGCAACATCATCATCATCATACTCTGATCTTTTGAACAGCAACATCATCATAATCAGATCTTTCGAAGAACATCATCATCATCATCATACTTTGATCTTTATATTAGTACGTCATCATCATCATACTCTAATATTTCGATCAGTACACCATCATCATCATCAACAACTTGCAATCCACAACACGAATATGAAAGTATTTGGATCACTTTTGGACCTAAATCCAAGGATGATACAATCCTATCACTTTAGAACTAGGTCCAAGGATGATGCAATCCTACCACATTCTCAGGGAACGAAGCCTCCGAATACCATTCTGAACCGAAGTTCAAGGATGATGCAATCCTACCACATTCTCGGGGACTGAAGCCTCCGGATGCCATTCTAAACCGAAGTTCAAGGATGATGCAATCTTGCCACATTCATGGGGACCGAGGCCTCTGGATACCTTTCTGAATCGAAGTTCAAGGATGATGCAATCCTGCCACATTCTCAGGGACCAAAGCCTCTGGATACCTTTCTGAACCAAAGTTCAAGGATGATGCAATCCCACTACATTCTCAAAGAACGAGGTCACTAGATCACTTTAGGGCAAATGCCCAGGGATGATACAATCCCACTACATTCTCGAGGACTGAAGTCACTGGATCCATTCTGGACAGATGTCCCAAGATGATACAATCCCTCTTCATTCTCGAAGACTGAGGTCACCGGATTACTTCTAGACAAATGTCCCAGGATGATACAATCCCTCTTCATTATCAAGGACTGAGGTCTCTAGATCACTTTAGGGAAAGTTTCCAGGGATGATACAATCCCACTGCAACATCACTACTCCCTCTTTCGAGGAAGGTCTTTCCGAAAAAAACCAAGCTTGTCTCGAAAGTGTTCGAACTCTAATCGAGACAGAGGCTTCATCAGTACATCATCATCTACATCTTCAGTATGTGAATACTGAACTATCACCATCTGTATATCTAGTATGTGAATACTGAAAGCATCATCATCTATATCTTCAGTATAGAAATACTGAAAGCATCATCATCTCTATATTCAGTATAGAAATATGGAATCACCATCATCTGCATCTACAGTATGTAAATACTGAAACATCATCTATATCTTCAGTATATAAATACTAAAACATAATCATTTGCATCTTATCTCGTATGTAGACATACCGGATTTCTATGTGTTACAACGAAGCACAAGGTTCTCTGTCATCACAAATCTGGTTATCACATAGAATCATTGTAGTATCCATCTTCAGGTCAAAGAGACCTGATATCACCTTCCGAATCCATATGGATTCACAACTTAGTAGAGCAATATGCTATGTATTCTGCTTCAGTCGTGCTAAGAGAAACACTAGACTATTTCCTGCTAAACCATGAACTCATAGCAGACCCCAAACAAAAGCATCTACCTGATGTGCTTTTCCTGTCTGAGATACTTCCAGCCCAATCTGCATCTGTGTAGCCATACAATCTATAGTCATGGTTTCTATCATAGTATAGACCAAAGTCTATAGTCCCTTTCAAATATATCATCACATGTTTTGCGGCTATCAGGTGAACCCATCTAGGTTGAACTAGATATTGACTCAAGGTGTTCACAGCAAAACAAATGTCTGGTCCAATAATCTGTCTGTATTGAGTCACATACACTAACTCTGATGAGTCATCAGCTAAAAACTTCAGGTTGGAATCCATGGGTGTGGCCATGGCTTTTCATTCCAACATATCAAATCTTTTCAAACTTTGCACTGCATACTTTCTTTGATTGAGAAAGATTCCTTCATACTTCCATACTTAGGAAATAAAGTATTAGACCAAGGTCTAAATTCTTCAGTGGAATTCTTCTTGCATTCTACAATCTATTTCTCATTCCCTGTCAGAAATAGATCATCCATATATAGTAATAGTATGACAGGTTCATCTTCTACAACCTTGTAGTAAAGTTTAGGATCAACTTTACTCTTGGAAAATCCCATGCTCGTTAGGAAACTATCTATTCTTCCATACCAATATTTGGGAGCTTGCTTCAGGCCATAGAGGGCCTTCTTCAACTTGCATGCATGAGTCCATCTGTCTTCAACTTCAAATCCTCATGACTATTTGATGTAAAAATATTCCTCAATCATAACATTAAGGAAGGCTTGTCTTTAATTCATCATGGAAGAAACTACCATGATGGTTCTGAAGGAAGTGTACCTTACTTCCTGGAGTAAGTGTCTCTTCAGAATTAATTCCCTCTTTCTGATAGAAACCTCTAGCCACAAGTCTTTCCTTACTTCTATCAGCAACATATTTTATCTTGCAAATCCATTTGGAAGATACCACATTCTTTCTTTTTGGTTTGAGTACTATATCCCAAACATCATTCTAGTATTCTTTCATCATAACATCTTCCATGAGTTCATCTTGTCAGGTCATCAACATATCCTAGTCTTCTGCATTCAACCTTGAAGGTTGGAACCCACTTTACTCTTGGTAAAGTCTCAATCCATCATGAAGCTATCCATCATGTCATACCATGTCGAACTCATATATATTCTGTAGTCACTCCCCTTGAAGTGGAGTATCATCTTCCCTCTTCATTATGTACAGGTGGTTCTATGCTTGATATATACTTGTCAATAGAGTGTGTTATGTCATAGTCTATTCTTTCTGAGGAAAATCATGAACCTTGCTTTGTACACTTGTTCTTGTAGATCCATAGATACTGCTTACTTCCCTTTATGTCTCGAAATCATATCATATACATCATTACCCATGATCAACTCTTATTATTTGATCATGGCTTCTTTCATAGCATTATTTTCTTCATCTTGAGTTATCTCTCGTACCCATGGTTGTCTTCATCCTTCGAGGTGGATCTACCGCTCTCTGAAGCTCTTTCTTTCGTCATGGTGTCTTTGAACCTTGGAGCTTCAAATTCATGTTTATTGGAGTGAATCTTGAATTGTCATCACTTGTTCTTCAGAACAAGCCTCATCCTTATTTCCTTGTAGGAGGTTGTATAGGACCTTTCCTACAATTCAAATGCACTAGTTGCATGGTTAGAACTGTTTCATAAAACATATGCATAACGACAAATTCTTATGCATCATGCAATTGTTTAGCCAATACAACATTCATCCATATGTCATAGAAAATTTCTAGATGCCTTCTACCATGACATCATTGAGATTGTGCACTAATCCAATATGTCAGGAAAGAGGTTTCATTCTAGATAAGTAGCAATGGAGAGTTGTATAGAACCATGAGCTACTTACCCATCACATGCATATTAATAGTATATAGTCACTAATGCAAACAATCTATCATGCATAACACATCAACTGAATATAATCAAATGTATAACAAAACAATATCATGAAATGACAATTGAATACTTATCTTTTATTTGTTTTATGGGTAGACTCCATCTTGATCATTCTTCTTTATCATCTTCTTCATTCATGAAATCATCATTTCTTATCCAAATGATAAGATGAATCAGAGGTTCTTTAAGAATTGAGTTCTTCATATTCCTCGTCGCTTGAGGGATCTTCTTTGAATGGTGAGAGCTTGATCTTCAATTGCTCCCATATTTATTCTTCTCTTCTTATGAGATGAGCTTCTTCTTCTTCCCAGAGTCTATTGAAAGTAATTACTTCCTTCTGGCACACATTCTTTGAATGAATGAATTCTATGATCCTGGGAGACCATTCAAGGTGGCTATCACCACTTCTGCATTCTGGATCTTCACATTCTTCAACTGTTTTCTCAAAGCCATCTTCTGATTTATGTTCTTATCTTCAAATAGCTTGATCAAGGAATCAAACATCTTCGGTGTCTTTAGGGAAGACACTTGTGGTACAAGTTGATCCGTGATTGAATCAAGAATGATCTTCTTGGCCTTGATCAAGTTCTTCTTGTGTAAGGCTTTGAGCCTCATCTCCGTATGGAACTGGAACCTCTCTACTCATGTAGGTGTCCAATTCATTTTATTCAGAGAGATTAAATACTTCCATGCTTGGAATTTTTCAACTTTACCAAGCTTATCATCAAGCTGATGTGATAGATCACTTTGAAATGAGAACCTCAAATGAAAATAGCAAAAGATTAGATCTTACCGATTTGAGGTGTCTGTCCTATTTTTGGAGCTGGATGATTTAGGGTTTGTCAGATAAACCCTAATTTTAAAAACTTGGAATCTTTAATATCCAATTGGATATAAATATATAACTCTTCAAATGGAGCTGTCCAATGTACTCCTTTTTTGAAAACAGTGGAGGGAAACTCCCGGAACAGGAAGCCCTAGTTTTCTAATTTCTTCTGTAGAAATGCTTGTCAATATTGCTGTGATATATTCGAAATTACTGATCCTATATGTCTGAAATTTCACACTGAGGTAAAATCGCATGTCCCTAATCCAAAAAAATAAGTTTCATAAGAATTGGTTTCACCAATTGGGATTTATGATCCTTTTCCCAAGGTGACCTGTTATAGGACTGTTCAGAAAAGAGAAGTTGTACGGACTGCCATGTGTCACTGTTTCATATTCTGGTTCTAAAATTCAAACCAAATAAACTACAGTCTGCGATATTTCTGGAACATCTTCTAGAATTCCATTTGGACCTCTGTAGCACAAGCTATAGCAATTCTTCCCAGGTGTCCTGTTTAGGGATGAATTCAGAAAGAGGCTGGAACCCTGATTTGGAGGGATCATATCTCCCAGAATATAGCGAATATAAGGCTGAGTTTTATATACAATGTACATCATGATTTTATATTTGGACTCTACAATTTTCCGCTCCTGAACCTTTTCCAATCTCAGTATATAGCGAATGTACCAAAACTTAGCCGTTTTAGTATTTAGGGTTTTTCTAGCTCGGGGTCAAACTAGGGTTTGACTTTCCTGGAGTTTCACCCAACCAAAAATATTGATCCAGGTCTCTAAACTTCGATTTTTATGAGGAGAGAAATCCTATGCTAGTCTCACTCAAAAATTCTTCTTCTGCAAGAAGCCCTAATTTCTTCTGGGGAGAGAGAGAGGGTTATTTTTCCTTGTGAAGGCTGTCCTATTCAGGGTAGCTTTGATACCGTGTTAAATTTTCATATGCTTAGCTAATACATCAGTATTTCATTTAATTTTCATAAAAAAATCATATAAGTAGGATCACTAAAAGAAACAGTATCACAAGCAACACAGATTTATCCTGGGAAAACCCTAAAGGGAAAAACCCAGCAAAAGATTCCTCAATATAGATGCCCAAAAAGATAAAAGGTAAAACCAACAAGGAGATCAAATCCTAATCCTCCAAATTCTACAGCTACTTCTCTCTCTCCACTAATGCGCTACACAAGTGAAAGTGTGTGCTCCAAATGAGGATCGCTACACCTCTATTTATATTCATCCGTTCACTTTAATTAACTCATATGACGTGTAGGATCGAGTTAATCATGTAGGCTCGAGTTACATATGTAGGCTCAAGTAACCATGTTGGGGTACTAATGACCCACCTTTACAATTAGAGGGGACTACCTCATGACTCTTATTAGTTCTTCTGATTAGAAGCATTGGGGTACAACGTAATACAAGTGGTTCTCCCGGTAGGACCATTGAGGACCACAAAAGGATACATATAGAATATTTTTTGAAGTTACAATATTTCAACAAACTCTCCATTATTAGGACATCAGGGTTTCTTGAATACCTACAGACATATCTAAGAGAGGTTCTCATGGAAGGGCCTCAAGGGGGAATTTATGCAGCACGTACGAGAATGTAGCATCTATCAACAGAATAAGATTGAGAACATCCATCCAGCAAGGTTTCTTCAGCCACTACCAATTCCAGAACGGAAGTGGGAAAGCGTCTCTATGGACTTCATTATAGGATTGCCCAAGGTCCAAGGGAGAGATTTCTTATATGTAGTAGTTGACATACTGACCAAGTTTTCACATTTATTTTCAATAGCATTATATTAATCTGCAGCTCAAGTAGCTGAGTTATTCTTCAGGGAGGTCTTCAAGTTAGATGGGTTACCTAAGACCATTGTAAGTGATCAGGATAGTAGATTCACAGGTGCCTTCTGGAAGGAACTATTCAAATTAGTGGGGACCGAACTAGATACCAACATGAGTTATCATCCCCAGAGCAATGGACAAACAGAAATAGTCAACAAGTGGATTAAAGGATATCTAAGGAACTATGTAACAGGGCAGCATTGAACCTAGATCAAATGGATACACTTAGGGGAGTATTGCTACAATACTACCTATCACAAGTCTATTAGGATGACTCATTTTAAGGAATTATATGGCTACGAGGCCTTGGACTATGCAGATGTGGAATTTGGAGACAGTAGGGCTCCTAAGTCAAAATATTGGATACATGATAGTTAATATATTCTTAAAATCTTGAAGGAAAACTTACAGACAACCCAGAATCAACAGAAGTTATATGCAGACAAACACAAGATTGAGCGGAGCTTTGAGGTAGGGGATTTGGTATACTTAAGGATCCAACCTTACAGACAGTATTCACTTAAGAAGAAAGGAGAAGAAAAGTTAAAACCTCGCTTCTATGGACCCTACAGAATAATCAGGAAGGTGGGAGAGGTGGCATATGAACTATAACTACCACAGGTAAGTAAAATTCACAATGTGTTCCATGTGTCCAACCTGGAAAATACCCTTGGGAAACACATTGCTCCATCAACATAATTACCTAATTTAGATGATGAAGGACTGCTAATACTGATTCCTGAATGGGTTATACAGACTAGAGAAAGGAAACTCAGGAACAAGGTAATTAGGGAATACTTGGTTCAGTGGAAGGAACTACCACCAGAGGATGCCACATGGGAAGGTGAACAAGTATTGTAGCATCCCAGTTTGCAGTTTCTTGAGGACAAGCAATATCAAGTGGGGAGGACTGTAATGTCCTCATCTAATTAGGCATTGAGGACCAAAATTGCTAACCTATGTGATTCCTGTGGGTTTGAGCGGTTACTAATAGTTAGGGAATCATCTAAAGACTGATGCCATCTATAGAAAATATAGGGCATCATTATGTTATCACCATTAGGTCAAGAAGGGCCACCGGGGCCAAAGGCCACCACCATGCACGCAATCCAAGCATTATTTAATGATGCATGCACTCATTTAAGTCTCCATGCGCATGCATGCAAGTCAACTGCAAATTAGAAAATAAAGTGACCTAATTAGGTCAAAGATTAGGGTTTTCGTAGTTGAAATTTATAAAAGGAAGATAAAGTGAAAGGAGACTCACTTTTGATGATTATTATTTTGGAGCTCTTGAATAGAAGCACAACGTGCAGCACAACAGTTGGGGTTGGATATGATGTCTTCAGCTAGCGGGGTTTTGGTAGTGAGATATCTTCCCTAGTCTCATTCACGGTAAGCCATATAGGTTCACCATTTTCTCTTCCATTCATTCATAGTTATCCAATATACTGTAGAGATTGTTGCAGGGGCACATGTGCAGCCATAAGGGGTTTTCACCCACAAATCCCTAATCATTCACAGGATCTTGAGATATCAATTTTACTTCATAAACCAGGAACCATTTTCATCATCAACATCTTACTCCAGTACCCGGTGATTATCAGATCCGATCATACTCATCCTGAGCAGTTATCAACCATTTCGGGATCAGGGGGGCATGAGCAACTGCACCTCTAGAACAATTCACTAGCCTACCTAGAGACCTCAGAACTTCTGCATGTGCCAGGCATTCTCTTTGGCATGAGAATGCTAGCAGTCCTACAAATCAGTAGCTTCATCGGACACCTCCTTCACTGAAAATGTCACCCTTAGCTGATCTGGGGTCCGTGCTATTGGGGTTTCACTGGAAGCAGAAGATACCAGTTCATCTTCGATTTAGATCTTAGTGCATGCATACTCTCTTAGGAGCAGTCTTGCCAGCTTATCAGTGGTAAGTGTTCATTATATCCCATAAACCCTAACCCTAATTTTTGCTATAAAATAGGGATTTTTGCATGGCAATTTGCATGCCCGGTTGTATTAGCGTATTTACTTAGAATTAGAAAATATCGAGATTTGAAATATTACATTCTTACATTTGGAAATATATATTTAGTCAAGGGTTTTATTCAATCTGAGTTAAGGATGAGATTTAATTAGGGCTTGAATTCCCCAAAGATCATGGCTTCTTGTGATTTCCTTTGATATTCATTTTTCAACCTAGAAAATGTACATGTTGAATTGAATTTTTATCTTCCCATTACTGAATTTTTTTTCCTGATAATATTAACAATCAATTGTTTGTATTCATAACATTTTTTTTTGTCTGAATTCAGAATTCGAGAAAACCAAGAGACATACTACAAGCTTGATTCTCACTAAAAAGAAGGGAAGGTTGCTGTCATTTGTACCAACCCAAGATCTAGGTAGAAGATTGGAGCAGATGGGATCTCTTGCTACAACACTTACCTCTGTTGGAGTGGATTTTAGTGATGAATTGACCTATAGGCCTGGCATGGCTCCAGGATCGACTAACAATGCTATGATGGAAAAGGATGGGATGCAAGTAGAGTCTCATTGGCAGATCCAATCTATGTATTCTCAATGGCATCAAGACCATCAAACACATATCGACTATAGTTGGCTCTAAACATAGATATATTACATTGAATCCTTTTTATTAGGGATAATAAACATAGTTCAAAAGAGAATCCAGGGAAATCTCAGAAATGGGTTTCCCATATATGGTACAAACCAATTTGTTGTCCCTCATATATTAAATAACATGTAAATTTTTTTTAGCTGTAGAGTTGCTAATTCATTTTATAAATTATGTATACCTATGGAATCAAAGAAAGATAGGGCTTCCATTCAGCTCTTTAAAGAAATGTGTAGAAGGGAAGAGTGGCCTCCATTGTTTGTTGTTCACAACCCTCATGAGGGGTATGGAATATTTCCTAATTCCTTCCCTTTCCATGCTAGTCTAAAATGTATGTTGTAGTACATTTGCGATCTTAGGATTTCATTGATCTGAGAAGCTATATTTTGTCTTACGTAGTTTCACAATGGAGGAAAATAACAATATAAAGGACCTCACCATTATCACATAGTATACAGAGGATGTTGATTATTTGCGTAAGAGACAAAAAGATGATGGGGACTGTATGATGACTTTTCTTTCCACAAGAGACTTATCGAAGGATCTTGTCATTTTTCTTGATAAACGTGGAAACATAGCACGTTTTATCAATGGGATAAACAACCACACAACATAAGTGATAAACTATTTCATGGAATATTTGACTCATGTTACTTTGAATATTTTATTTTGATCAAAGTACAAGGAATGCAAGTTAACTTTTAGTGTGCTGGTCTTTTTCTGTTTTTTTCACATAAAATTTTTAGGCTTCTTATCATCTTCTATCAAAATATGATTTTTTTCTTCTATGCTGATGACCATATTTGAATACATGAAATAGAAAAAGAAGTAGAACTTGAACTGTGTTAGATACAATGTTGATGGTGAGTCCAGGGTTCTCCTTGTTGCGATAAACGATATTGCCAAGGGGGAAAGATTGTACTATGATTACAATGGCTATGAGAAGGAATACCCAACTGAACATTTTGTTTGATTTTGGGTCACTTTGCATAGGAAGATAAGTTATAAAGTGGCTTAGAACCATATTCATTCAAGTTTTCTACTATGTTCATTCAACTATCACTGAATTCATAATGGTCACTACTTTATAGAACTAATTTATTTGATTCAAGTTTTTTGTAAATTCCTGCATTAGGTTTTTAAAGATCAACTTATTTCCTACTTTGAGAAACTCACTGGAGGCATTTGGTTCATACAAATATTATGCCCCATCAAGAAAAATAGGCATTTCAGGGTTCCATTCATACCATGGTATGTCTCATCTGAATTGCTTAAGTTGCAATAGGAATGTGGCGAGTTTGCAAGTCTTGGTTGATTTTGATAGAAGAGGTACCCCTCCACTCAAACCATGTACCTAATCCAACGAAATTATACCATATATGGTGCATCCCTTCCGTCTATGTTTTTCGATATATTTCAAATGGAATAAATAAATAAATAAGGGTTCGACTCACAATCCTAGCCCAGAGTGACAACAAAAATGTGAGAAAGGCATATTATTTCATATCAAAGGGGCACAAATAGATCAATTGCGGTGTTGGGTTTGGAGTGTTTGTTCTTATCCAATAGAACCGAATGAATTGGAAAAAAATAACCAAGAACCTTGTTTACCCCTTTTACCTGATGATGTTGTGGAGATAAGCTAAATAAGCAGAGAGAAGAATGAATACTAAGTACCTTGAAAGTGATGCGATGGTCACTCTAAGGCCTCTATAAATTCTTCACGTGATTCTTCAAAATCTTCCTGTTCATCATAGTTATCACCATTTCCCCCCTCTCTCCCTTTCCCCTCCCCTTGCTCTTTTTGATTCTCCCTCTTTACAACACTTCCGGGACTACTATACTCTTCGACTCTACACCCCCAGTCAAAGGAAAGGAGTGAAAAGGCTTGGTTTTATATCTCGACATTCAACTTGCGGATTGTAGCTGATAGTGACAAGAATGGCGGGGAAGTTAACGGTACTTGAGATAGTGCTTGAAAATGGAGCCAACTGTCACACAGGTTTACTCTTTTTCAATCCAATTAGGAATGGGTAAATGGTCTGACCCAGTAGCCTCAATAAACACATCAATAGGACAGACCCCAAAAAACAAAAGGGAAGTTGGCTCTTAATGATGATAAGGATGGACCGATATGATTGGTAGCTAATGGTAGTCTTTGATGCAAAAGAAGTTTTTGCTTATAACAAAGAAGGTTTATGGAAGTTGTTGGTAAGAATGACTTCCTATGTTTTTTTTGTTTTTTCTTTTAACTTTATTGTTTTATTTATATAATACAACCAAAATATAGATAATCACTTTATATCTCTAGGAAATTTAAAAAAGAACATATTTATCTTATCAACAAATTTAACCCTAGAATTCGGAGATCTTACAGAAAGAGTCATGTCTAATTCCTTTTCACCTAATCATCAATCATTCTATATAAACTTATGATCTTGCTTAAATAGTGTGTATTTCATCTTTTATTGACATCAAACTCTAGTATGTTGTCTTCATACATTATGCCTACTTTGTCAAATGTTGTTGATCCTGGGAACATTTCTTCTACATCCATGGTCAAACTAGTCACAATTAAAATGTTGTGAGTAATTGCAGCTTAGTTCAGTTGGAAAGTTAATCAAATAAACATTAATACTGTTTGTTTAAATGGAGATATTAAGATAGAAGTTTGCATGGAGAAACCTCAAGATTCATTGCAAAGGGTGAAGAAACACAGGTATGTTGGTGAAAGCTCTGAATGACCTGATAAATCCCTTAAACACGGTGTTAACACCAGATTTTCCTTCATAGATTTGAGTAAACGTGAGTGTTACTCAAGTGAATATTATTTGTGAGCTCAATTTTAATTCTTAACTATTAATTATTTCAGGATATGTTAGAGTGGCTCCAACCTCGTCACTTTGACACTTTTGTAGCATGTTACACAAACTCTGCATCATTAAAGAGGATTCATTGCACTAGAGAAGCTTTTACAGTTTGCTTCTGATGATCTATTATGTTCTGTAGAATTTGGAAACCAGAATATAAGATATCCTAATACATCATTTTTAATTGTTCTTGATGGACATACATACCTGTTTGCAAAGCTACCAATTTGGCACAAGCTGGAAGAATAGCGATGAATATGCCTAATCAAGTCTCATCCCTAAAACTAGCATTTCACTGAAGAGCTTCAGGGCTTCTCCCAAATGTTCAATTTGTACATATCCTGCCATTATCACAGTCTAGGTAACCGCATCTCGTTCAAGCATTTTTTCAAACACTTCCTGTGCATCCTCCATGTTCCCACATTTAACATACATATCAACAAGCACACTTCCCACAAATACATTTTATCAAAACCCACTCCTATTTCTCTCGCCATGCACCTCCTTCCCCTGTTGAAGAGCTCTTAAGTTAGTGATCATTGGGAGAACAGTGGAAAAGATTAACTGATACAACTG
>LPNX010887433.1:302681-320081 GCA_001517045.1 Pseudotsuga menziesii | reverse complement strand
GTTAGCCTAAACGGAGGAGCTAGGAGTAGGTGACAGTACCTAGCTCTGTGCTTGCCCCCAAGGTCACACCTCTCCCACTTTCTCAATTGAGGAGACAGCTTTCGGAAGATTTATGCTGCTGGTGTGCAATCGGCGGACAACAGGTTCCATAGAAAGTAATTTGGTTATTCTGGAAGATTGTTGGGAGGAACGACAACCTCCAGTTTTGATTTCCTCATTAGCGGTGATAGGTTCCATTCTATTAATACTATGTTTTAGTTTTGTTATTTCATTTATGGAAATTATTATTAACATGCTAGTTTCTTAATACTGTGTATAAGCAGAAATTCATACATTAGGTAAATACTTAATTTTTTTTTATCATCTTTTTTGTATTATAGACTAATTTATGCATAGATCAAATAAAAATCGAAAATATATTTTTATACAAAATCCAAGTATCATGCTAGATAAACCCTTAGCATAGCAGTGATAACTTAAATAAACATCTATAATTGATAAATCATAGTATTTATTAACAATGTATAAAAGTAGCAATAGAGCCGAGATGATTACTTTTGCTTATACAAAGATTATCAAGTCAATCACTAAAGAATGATTATGTCGTTAAGGCCATAGATAAACATTTATAAACCTAACTATGTTAACAAATTGTAAATAGTTCATGACTATAAACTGAATTGAGAGAATAAATAAAATTTCCACATACACAATAATAATGAACAACAAAAGTCCAATCTTTTGAAGTAAAAAGTTTAAATGGGTCACTAACAAGACCAACAATCAAGTTGCGATTCGAACAAGAATCATCAACTAAAACAATTCAAACTTCAAACACTTAAAATTGTTTATGTTATCAAATATAACTAAGTTGAGAGGGAAAGAAAGCCTTGCATATAAACAATTTACAGTAGCATTCACATCGCAAATATGAAGTTCTCATATTTAATATTTATTATTGAAAAGAAAAGTCCAGCTAGGATTTAACATTTATGACAGAGTCTTAACCTAGCATTCTTTTACACACACTAAGATTCCATCAATGCATACAACTTAACTTAAATATTTCAACGAATCTTAAGAAGCCATGAAGCTTTCTCCCAGTTTCAAACCCTTGCACATAGGTATTTATATACCAGATCATGTGGATGAAAAAGGGGTTATTGAGTATACCTGGATGGAGGAACAAATATGTATCCATTTTCCAACAATGCCACAAACCCACATTTTACCCAATTTCAAATCAAATAAATGATTAGATTTCGATTTCATTAAAGAAGCTTTGAGTTAACATGAAGGAGAATAAACAAATCTTACCGGAGAAATTATTCCTAATTATGGAAACCAACAAACACCACAGAAAAAGATTAAAAATTACCACAGAGCTTTGGATATGCCAACATTTCGTCCCGCACATATCTGTTACGCAAGCAAATTCATTACCCTTGGTTGTTTATATAAACTTAGAGATTAAAATTATCAGGTTTTAAGAACTTACCAAAAATAAATCTTCCTCGGCCTACGAAAATGGACAAGGGTTAACACTCATGTAGCCGAGTGCTGCAGCAATAATATCTATAATTTATAACCAACTAAATACCCAACAATGTTGACAAAGGCCTTTAACAACAACCAAAATAGAGAATCATAAGTTATCAACGAATTGTAGAAATGAAGAAAAAATTAGGTGGTGTATAGACACAGGTCAAGACAAAGGAAACTCTTGTACCCTTCTATGCATAGCAAAAAAACTAGTATAAAACCATTGAAAATGTATTGGAAATGGAAAAAAATTAAGAATTATGCCATGCATAAGGCTTACTGGGATGAGAGTCCTCTTGCAAGGCACTCCATTCATCAACGAATTTAAACCCTTTATAGGACTCTCATCGCAGATGCTCTGAGCAAGATCAAGGTCGGACCTTCCACAAAGAGTAGGTAGGAAAACTTATAAGAAATTGTGGAACCAAATAAAGAAATGAAATCCCAACTCTTTAACAAATATCTCAACCATATTAAAAAAATCTCTATACATTCACAAGTTCATAGCTCATATGAGAATCATGGATCATTTTCAATGTAAGGTAAACATAGTTCAGGACAGAGTAAGAAACCCTCAACTAAATCTATGCAAAGAAATTATCAACACCAAATAACAGTGAACATCCTGACAGGGTTAATGTCACACATTTCAATTCAGAACCAAACCAAGAAAAACTCATCCAACGACTGAGAGTGAGCATATGAACACATGGAGGGCCATACTTCCATCTTCAAAATCCAAGGTCTGAATTGCAGTTATTTCTCTGCAATAAAACCAAACAACCACCATGGATGTTTTATTAACTCTCATGCCATGGGTCAAGCCTAAAAGCGCAGTATTTAATCATTGACATGGTTTTAAAAAAATGCTTAGCTGCCCAAAAACCTTACCACGAGCCCTCCATGCTGCATGCCAACTTCTAAGTCATTTATAGCATGGTTATAATGATTGGAAAACATATTTTATACATTATATGGACTGGCATTTATGCCTTAACTAAACTATAACATGGAACCAAATTCCTTAGTAAAGATAAGTTTATCATAAACGCTAATAAGGTTTGTGAGGGTTAAACCTTCCATACAACCCTTATCAAATAAACATCATTTCATGCTTAAACATTTTTCATACTAAATCAATGCTATGATCCAAGCTTAGGTCTAAGGTTGAATCCTTAGGCCCTAACCTTAAAAAAAACTTAGATTAAGAATAAACATAAACACTCAAATAAACCTGTCAGAGAACCTCTAGTAGAAACAAGAGTCTTTTTCCTTGGTCGATTAAATGATCCCAAGAGGTAAACTTGTACCCTGCCAGCATGCATTTTAAACTATAGGTTAGAATTAGAAAAGAGATAAAAAATAAAGTGATTATATAGTTACGCTTTTGAGATAAGTTTATTCATACATTTATATAACGAAAAATATACATACATACATACATACATACATACATACATACATACATACATACATACATACATACATATATATATATATATATATATATATATATTTGTTATTTTTGGGGTTGTGTCATAATGGTATCAGAGCACGGTTACAACATTTGTCTTGAAAAGGCCCAACACTTAAATAGAAGTTAAACTAGAAAAATAACTTGTGTTACAGTTTGATTCTCTTTAAATACCGAAAGAAAAAAATAACCTTGATTTTGCAAGAAAAATGGCAGAAGTTGAAATGTCTGTTCAAGGAGAATCCCATCCTAAAGAACCAGAAAACATAGAAGGGAATATTAGATATGACGATATATGGGTAAATTTAAATGAAAGTAGGAATGATAATCAATCGAAACTCCTACAAACAATAAAATATTTAAAATCAAAATTGCAAAGTGTTAAAGATGATAATGAACGCATATTAAAAGCACAAGAGGAACTAAATAATGTCTTATTAACTAAAATACAAGATCATAAAGAATAAAATAATAAAGGACCTGAGTTAGAAATATCAAGGATTGCACCTTATAAACGTAAGGTAGGAAAATAAAAATTTTCTATTAATCAAACCAAATCTTCAAGTGAAGAGTCAACTAAACAGAGTTAAGGAAAATACAAAGATTCTAGTAAAAAGAAACAATAATAACCAATTGAAAAAGAAAGATAAGCCTCCTATGTTCAATGAAGAAATTGAAAAAGGAGAAGAAACAGAGGCTTGGATTTTAGGAATGAAAAAGTATTTTCCAATCTATAATTATTTAGGCAAGTTAAAAGAAAAAAATGGAAATTTACAATTTAACTAGGAAAGTTGATATTTGGTGGAAAGACATGAAAAACGTAAAGAACATTAAAGAACACTATGTAACATCAATTTTTTTTAAGAAATACTTTAAAATAAAATATTAATCAGAACAATATTATGAGGAGAATGCTAAAGAATTCTAAGAGTTGAGATTGGGTGCAATGACAATGAAATAATTATGCAGTAAGTTTATTACGTTATGTACCATATATTATTGATGAAAAACCAAAATTCAGCGTTTTCTTTGTTGTTTTCCTCCTATGTTTAAAGAGAGAATCGAATGATAATATGGAAACTCTGGAAGAGGCTATGAGAAAAGCAAATTTCTTCTTTGACCAAAATAAAAACAAAAGAGAAAATATACCTAATTGGAAAAATAAAAGACGTGAAAATTTTGAGCAAAAAAAAAGGCACAAAATTTTATAAAAAATCTGAAAATAATTGTCGAGGTTATCAATGAAGTAATTTTAGAAATAATAAACAAGAAATTCCTACTGTAATGAAAGAAAGAGAAGTACCTTCCGCTTATAGTAAAAATATTGCACAAAGAGAACCATTAAAATGGTGGGAATGTGGTGAACCACATTATTTTAAAGATTGTCATGTAATAAGAAAAAATACTAACAATGTGCATACAATTCAAGAAGATATTAGTGTGGGAGATATAGCAAGGAGCATTTCCATAATCAGTGTAGCTTTGGAGAATATACAACGAGAACATTAAACATCCATGGTATAAATCAAAGGTATGTTAAAAGATAAACCAAACTCAATATTGATTTATCCAGGTGCAAGTTTAAGTTATATTTCACCAAGAATTGTAGAGTTATGCAAGATACAACAAAATAAATTTGAAAAGTCTTCATTAGTTTAACTTGCTATGGGTTGAAAGCGAAAGGTAACTAGTTTTGTGAAAGATTGTGAATTTAATATGAATGGTTTTAAGATGCAAATTGATTTGAATATTATACCCTTAGGATCTTATGATATGTTTATAGGAATGTATTGGTTAGAGAAGCATAGAGTGATTTTAAACTATTATGATAAAACATTTTCATGTTTAGATGAAGAAAATAATATTATTGTCGTAAAAGGAATTCCAAGGAAAATCATTATAACACAAATTTACACTTTACAAATAAAAATATTTTTCTATAAAGGTTACAAGGTATTTTCAATTCACATAATAGATGATAGCAAGAAAAAAAATCAAGTTAATTTGGATAACATACCAATTCTAAAAGATTTTAAGGACGTATTTCCATAAGAGATTCATGGATTACCTCTAAAAAGAGATATAAATTTTATGATTGATTTGGTACCGAGGGTGGTACCAACATCAAAAGCTCCATATCGTATGAATATTTTGGAACTTAATGAGTTAAAATCACAAATATAAGAGTTAATTGATAATAAGTACATCAAACCAAGTGTTTCCCCATGGGGAGCACTGGTACTGTTCGTACAGAAAAAGGATGGTAATTTATTGTTATGTATAGATTATAAACAACTATATAAAATGAAAATTAAAAACAAATGTCCCTACCTCATATTGACGACCTATTTGATCAATTTCAAGGAGCAACAATATTTTCTAAAATAGACTTAAGACCTGGATATCATGAAGTATGGATTAAAGATGAAGATATATTTAAAACAACTTTTAGAACTGTATACAGTCATTATGAATTTGTCATAATTCCCTTTGGGTTGACAAATGCATTGACAACCTTTATGTGTTTAATGAACAACATATTAAGTAAGTACTTAGATAAATTTGTAGTCGTCTTTATCGAGGACATATTGATATATTCTAAGAATAGACAAGAACATGATGAACACTTAATAATAGATTTACAAGTGTTAAGAGAACAACAATTATTTGCCAAGTTTAGTAAATGTGACTTCTTTAAATATAAATACAATATTTAGGACATGTGGTGTCTAAAGAAGGAATCTCAGTAGATATTGACAAAATTAATGCTATCATGGAATGGGCTGTTCCTAAAAATGTAACTAATATAAGATATTTTATGGGGATTACCTTCTATTATCGTAAATTCATTGAAGTATTTTCTAAAATTGCATATCATATAACCTCATTACAAAATAAAGGTAAGAAATTTGATTGGAATGAAAAATGTGAAGAAATATTTAATAAGTTAAAACACTTATTAACAACAGCTCCTATCCTAAAAATTGTTGATCCATACAAAGATTTTTTCGTATGTATGTATGCATGGAAAGTAGAATTAGGAGGAGTATGAATTCAGGAAAATTATGCTATAGCTTATGAGTCTAGAAAGCTTGAAGAACACAAAAGGAAATATGCTATGCATGATTTACAACTAGCTAATATCATTCATTCCCTTAAGATCTGGCGACACTATCTTATAGGAATAAGATTTTTATTAATGTCTGATAATATTAGTTTAAAATATTTGTTCGGTCAACATAATTTAAATGCTAGACAGGCTGGTTGGTTATCATTTTTAATTGAATACGACTTTGAGATAAAAGATATTAAAGGAAAATAAAATAAAGTAGCATACGCTTTAAGTCGTCATGCAAATATGTTATATGTAACTGCAAGTAGCAGATATGAGACAGATTTGGAGGATAAAATTGCAAATGCAACAAATATTGATAAAGATTACCAAAAATTAAAAGAGAAGACAACATTAAATGAAATAAATCATGTAAGAATAGAATTTAGTTTGAACAAAAAGGGATAGTTATTACATAAAAGAAGATTGTATATACATAAGTACGAAGAAATTAAACTAATCATTATGAATGAATTACATAAAATACCATATCCAGGACATCCTAGATATCAAAAAATGATTGCCATGAAAAGAAAAGACTTATGTTGGCCTACAGTGAAAAATAAAGTTGCAGAATACTTAGCTAGATGCATTGAATGCCAACAAGTAAAAGCTGAAAATCAACATCCAGCTGAATTGTTATCGCCATTACCTATTCCAGAATGGAAATGGGAGATTATCAGTATGGATTTTATAACAGGGTTACCTAAAAATGCTAAACAAAATGACTTGATTATGGTCATTATGGATATTAAGCTTAGTAAGGCATCCCACTTTATTCCAATTAAGTCTACTTACAAAGCTATTAATATTTCTTATATTTTTAGGAAAGGAATTTTTAGATTGCATGGTGTACCCAAGGTCGTAATTTTTGATAGGGATGCAAAGCTTATGGGAAAATTTTAGAAAGATTTATTGAAGGGTTTAGATACTCGATTAAAATTCACTACCACATATTATCCCAAAACCGATGGTTAAACTGAAAAGGTAAATAATATTTTAGAAGATATGATTAGAATGTACGTAATGGATAGACCAAGTAAATGGGAATATTATTTACATATTTTATATTTTGTATATACTAACCATTTTCAAGCTTCAGCTATATTATGTCCATTTGAAATACTATATGGACGAAAACGAAATACTACAATTTCTTGGAGTAGTCTGGTTGATAGATTAATGCTAGGTCTTGATGTATTGAAAGATATGGAACTAATAGTGAAATAGGTACAACATAACTTGAAGGTAGCTCAAGTTAGACAAAAAAATTATGTCGATTTAAAAAGAACTCCATGAGAATTCCAGATAGGAGATCATGTTTATGTGAAAGTGAAACCCAAAAAAAGTTCCATAAGATTGGGAAAATGTGCAAAATTTGAACCCATGTATTGTGGACCTTTCGAAATATTAGAAAATGTTGGACCTATCACTTATCAACTAGCATTACCACCTACTATAAAAGTACATAATAATTTTCATGTTTTGATTTTAAAGAAATACGTTCATGATGCTACCCATGTGGTTGACTAGAATATTATACAGGTGGAACCTGAAGGAGAATTTCAAGTGGAACCGGAATGCATTATTGATATGAGATACCTTTTAATCTGGAACCATACCATCAGATAGGTTAAGGTGCAATGGGAAGTACCTTAATCCAAAAGAGTCCACTTGGGAATTGGAAAGCAATATGCGAGAAGCATATCCAATTATGTTTCAAAATAATTTAGAAGAAGTTTAAAGGGTAACGCTGAGGACAATGTTAATTTTAAAGGGGATGTGTATGTAACACAATGAAGATCCCAAATATTTATTTGTTTTAAAGAATTTAAATTATTACTTGTTGAGATTTTGACCAAGTGAGGTCAAAATAAATATAAAAGAATTATTAATTATTTAATAATTAAAAACTGAGTTAATCAAAACTGAAGTAGTTGTTGTAGAGTATTTTATGACCCACAAGTGTCAAAAGAGAATCCCAAGTGGAAAAACATCTGAATTATGGCTCAAGTGATGCAGGAGGCATCCTTCGTGAAATCAGGTCGATACTCATTGTGGAGTAATAATGAGGAGGTGGCTCATAAATGAACAAGTTCTAGGAAAAATACTATAAGTATTGAACCCATCGAATAAGTAAGAGGCTTGTGATGGAGGGGAAAACAAACTAGTTTATGTAGAGAGAGCATTTTGACTAGCCTTTTTCCTTGTGGTTCAACAACCAGGCTCGAGGGTTCCAAATCAAGTAACTTGGATGTTCTGGAAGATTGGTTGGGAGGAATGACAACCTTGAGTTTTGATTTCCCCATTAGTGGTGGCAAGTTCCATTCTATTAATCCTGTGTTTTATTTTTGTTAGTTATATTTATGGAAATGACCAAGTACCAGGAAAAATACTATAAGTATTGAACCCATTGAATAAGCAGTAGGCTTGTGATGGAGGGGAAAATGAACTATATTATGAAGAGAAAGCATTGTAACCATCCTTTGTCCTTGTGGTTCAAGAATCAGGCTTGGGGGTTCCAAATCAAGTAACTTGGTTTTTCTAGAAGATTGGTTGGGAGGAACGACAACCTTCAGTTTTGATTTCCCCATTAGTGGTGGAAAGTTCCATTCTATTAATCCTGTGTTTTAGTTTTGTTAGTTATATTTCTGGAAATGATTATTAACATGTTAGTTTATTAATACTGTATATATGCATAAATTTATACATTAAGTAAATACTTAATTTTTTGTTTTATCATATTTTTGTATTATAGGTTAATTTATGCATGAAGAAAATATCAATCGAAAAAATCATTTTATACGTAATCATTATCATGCTAGATAAACCATTAGTATAGCAATAATAACTTAAATAAAAATCTATAGTTGATAAATCATAATATATATTAACATTGTATAGAAGTAGCAATAGCGGCCAAGAGTATTCCTTTTGTTTATACAAATATTATCAAGTTAACGCTAAGCAATGATTATGTCGTTAAGGAAAGAGATAAATATTCATAAACCTAACTATGTTAACAAATTGTAAAGAGTTCATATTAACTATAAAATGAGCCAAGAGGATAAATAAATTTCCACATACAAAGTAACAATGAACAACAGGAGTCCAATCACTTGAATTAAAAAGTTTAAATCAGTTGCTAACGAGACTGGTAATCAAGTTGTGTTTCAAAATAAAATCATCAACTAAAATGATTCAAACTTCAAACACTTCAAACTTTTTATGTTATCAAATATAACTAAGTCGAGAGGGTAAGAAATCCTTCCATATAAACAATTTACAATAGCATTCACATCGTAAATCTAAAGTTCTCATATTTAATATTTATTATTGAAAAGAAAATTCCATCTAGGATTTAACATTTATGACAGAGTCTTAACCTAGCATTCTTTTACACACACTAAAATTCCATTAGCGCATATGACTTAACTAAAATATTTCAACGAATCTTAAGAAGCCGAGAAACTTTCTCATAGTTTCAAACCCTTGCACAAACGTATTTATATAGCAGATCGTGTGGATGAAAAATGGGGCATTGCACATACTTGGATGGAGGAATAGGTATGTATCCATTTTGCAATGATGCCACAACCCACATGTTACCCAAATGAAAAACAAATAAACGATTAGATTTCGATTTCATTGAAGAAGATTTGAGTTAACATGAAGGATGGTAAGCCAATATTACTGGAGAAAATATTCCTAATTCTTGAAGCCAACAACCACCACAGAAAAGGATTATAAATTACCACAAAATGTTGGATATGCCAACATTTCATCCTCCGCATATTAGTTATGCAGGAATTCATTACTCTAGGTTGTTTATATAAAATAATAGAGATTAAAATGATATGGTTTTAAGAACTTACCAAAAAGAAAAATTCCTTAGACTTGCGAGAATGGCCAAGGGTGAACACTCATGAGCTGAGTCCTGCAACAATAATCTCTATCAGTTATAACCAACAAAAAACCCAACAATGTTGACAAAGTCCTGTAAAAAGAACCAAAATTGAGAAACATAACTTACCAATGAATTGTAGAAATGGAGAAAATGATAGGTGGCATATACACACAAGTCAAGACAAAGAAAACTCTTGTACCCTATTGTGCATAGAAAAAAACTGGTATTAAACCATTGAAAATATATTGGAAACAAAAAAAATTAAGAATTAGGCCATACAAAAGGATTATTGGGATGAGAGTCCTCCTGGCAGACTCTCCACGCATCAACGAAGTTAAACCCTTTAGAGGACTCTCATTGCAGATGCTCTAAGAAGCATCAAGGTTGTACGTTCCACAAAGAGGAGGTAGGAAAACCTCTAAGAAGTCGTGGATCCAAAAAAATAAATGAGAGTCCATCTCTTTAACAAATATCTCATCCTTATTGCAATTATGAACACATGGAGGGCCATACTTCCATCTACAAAATATGAGGTCTGAATTGTAGTTATTGCTCTGCAAGACAAGCAAACAATCACCCTGGATGTGTTATCAACTCACATGCCACGGTTCAGGCCTAAAAGTGCAGTATTTAATCATCCACATGGTTTAAAAAAAACGTGTAGCTTCCCAAAAACCTTACCACGGGCCCTCCATGCCTCATGTCAACTTCTAAGTCATTTATCGCATGATTATAATGCTTGGAAATAATAGCTTATACATCATATTGACTGGCATTTATTCCTTAGCCAAACTATAAGACGGAACCAAAATCCTTAGTAACGATAAGTTTATCATAAATGCTAACAAGATTTGTGAGGGTTAAACCTTACATACAACCCTTATCAAATAAACATCATTTCATGCTTAAACATTTTTCATACTAAATTAATGTATGATCCAATCTTAGGGTTAAGGTTGAATCCTTAGGCCCTAACCTTAAAAAAACTTAGTTTAAGCATAAACATTAACGCTCAAATAAACCTTCTAGAGAACCTCTAGTGGAAACAAGAGCATTTTACCTTGGCCAATTAAATGACCCCAAGAGGTAAACCTGTACCCTTCCATCATGCATTTTAAACTATAGGTTAGAATCAGAAAATAGGAAAAAACTAAAATGATTATATAGTTACGCTTTTGAGATAAGGTTATTCATATATTTATAAAACGAAAAAAATAAAAATATTTCTTTTGTATTTTTGGGGTTGTGACAGTCCACTTTCATTTACAATTTAAACAAATATTAAGAATAAGTTATGGCACTATATTTTGGTGTCTATTTCTCTAACTCTTTTTTCAACTCCTTTTCTAGGCCATTGTTATCTCTAGATTTCATGTCTAGGCCAAATTTTGAGTTATAGATACCAAACTCTTTGCAATTCCTAAACTTGTTCTCTAGATCTAGCATGAGGATATCCATATTGTGAGATATAACCATCTTGCTCTTCCAAATTTAAAATTCTATCGACTAACTCATCCCTTGGATTGTTATTGTACTCATCCTTCATGGCTAGGGTTTTGAGAGTCATTTATTACACCAATTCTTAGATCCTACAAATTCTCACAAAAACCTCAAAGAAATGTGATCTCATACCAATATGATCTATAAAATTTCATGGATAATCCACTCGGGCAATTTGTCAATTCTTAAATCTTATTATGCAAAGTTTTACTTTAGATTCAAATTTGATATTACTATATAACACACAAAATAATTAGATAAACTGAAATTGTGTTATATAAAAATATATATAACATATATAACTATATATAAACATTAAGTATCAATATTATTTATTAATATTAATATATATTAATATTAATAAATAATAAATAATAAATAGAAATGATTAATTAATTAGAAAAAGCAAAGAGATGTACCCTTTCCTTTGAAAAGACACGATATGACTTATATAAAGCCATACCAATGTAAATTGTGTTAATCTTATATATTTTATCAATTTATATTATATTTCATTTGTGGAATATTTATCTTATTTACACAAGGTCTTCTTGTAAGAAACATATTTTTACTGTTTCATTGGTATCAGAGCCCCTTCTTGTGCAGATTTCAGTTTGTGGCCAATATTTTCCGGAGCTTATCCAAAACTAGGTCTTTAACCCACATAGGCTTTTTATCAAGCCTTTATATATATAATATTATTATTATGTTAATAATAATATTTATTATTGTTAAAGTTCTAAGTGCTCCCCATTAGGAAAAAAATTATTATTTTAAAAATCAATAATAATTATTAATTAATAATTGTCATTACAATTATTATTTAATACAAAAAAAGAAAGAAGACCAAGAAGATATTAAAAATAACAGAAATCAAGTCTCGAAAGATATTGAAGAATTCATTGAAACCCATTGTGGATTTCTTGAAGAAATTATGGATTCCATAAATAAATCCAAATTTTGGACTGTGTCCTTATTGTGAAATGGAATTCCAATATTCGACATTTTTTACGAATGGAAATCGCTCTGTCCAATATGTGGTAAATATTTTATTATGAAAGACGATCAAGGTAACTCATAGATGCAATCCCATAAACTAGAAAGAGAATTAGGATACTAAAAGGAAAGCAAAAGTAATCTACAATTTTAGATGAGTAAGCAGATCATTCTTCATAAGTTGATATAACAAAAGAATCATCATTCAAAAGATCAAAATAAAAAACTGGAAAAAGCTAATGAAGATATCAAGAAACTATTATCAGCTAAGAATGAAGAAATATCTCAATAAAAAAATCACAATGAAGACCTTAAATACAAAATCAAAAAGTTTGAAGATAACGAAGAATCACCATATAGAAGTGATAACAATTTAGAAGAAGACATAAAGTGTTTAAAGAAGCTCATGATGGACAAAGATGATGAATTGACGAAAATACAGAGAAAGATAAAATTTTAAGGATCATATATATGTTGACATTATAAATAGAAGGAATAAATCCTACAAAAGTATGCCAAAACTAAAAAGAAGCACACACTATAAATTGCGAAAATGAATGGAAAATTAGCAAGCAATACCGAAGAACTATTTTGACTAAGAATTTATAACAAGACATCACTTACGGAAATCCAGAAACTAAAAAATAGTTAGAAGATGGAACTTTGCAATGAATACCTTGAAGGAACAATACTGAAACATCAACAAGAAAACAATCATGTGAGAAATCTTAATGAAGAACTAGAGGAACAAATCAAGGAGTTAAAATATGGAAAACAATCGTAAGAGGAAAGGTTCGAGAAGATTCAAAATAATAACGATCTATTAGAGAACAAATTAGTTGAAATCTAGAAGTAAGCATCCACACTCTCCAGAAAATAAATTCAAGTTTAGAAAGAAGAAACAAATACAAATTCCGTCCCCATCACATTTTAAAAGGAAGTCAATCTAATAGAAAAGCAAACAAGAACTCCTTATTGACACCCAAATAACAAATATCATTTTGACCAACTCCGGGTGAAAATGAACATAAACAGAGGAGTTATGATTTTAGAAGTGAAAGAACACAAAATGAACAAGCTAAGCAAAAAATGAGAAGGTCCATCCAACAAAGAGACCAACAAACAACTCCAATGAAGATAGATCTCGGATGGACCAATTCACGAACAATGTAGCATTGTTTCTAGGGTATTCATAAACTGTATCACCGTGTTTCATCAAGTGTCTCAATTATTAGCACAAAATATCAAGAGATGACATCACAAGCAACAAACTTAGATGTAAATTGTGTCTTCAATAAGATTTGAGGACAAAGCTTCCCTTAAGTGGAAGGAAATATATATATATATATATATATATATATATATATAACGTAATAAGACATATAACTATATATAAACGTTAAGTATCAATATTAATAATTAATATCAATATATATTAATATTAATAATTAATAAATAGAAATGATTAATTAATTAATTAGAAAAAGTAAATAGATGTACCCTTTCATTTGAAAATGAATGATAAGGCTTATATAAAGTCATACCAATGTAACTGTAAATCATCACATCTTATTTCTTTTATCATTTTACATTATATTTCATTTGTGGAATGTTTATATATATATATATAACAAATTGAAATCAGATAAACTAAGATAATGACAAATCATCCATGCAATGAACACAAATTGTAGCCTAGGAAAACCGAATATGGAAAATATCCTTATGCTCTTGCTCTTTTATTTTTAGTTATGAAATGTAAATACAAAGAAAGTGCACTCACTATGGAGTTTCCATGGACATTTTGGAATTAATAACTATTATAAGATTTTCTGCTTCCTCTAGTATGATTCAATATCACACTCCTTAATGCTCTACTCAACTATGGAACAATAAACAATACAGTGAGAATGGAACCCTTTGATTTCCTAGTGGGATAGTTTTTAACATGGTCTAATAGTTGTCTAGGATTAGGTTTAGGGTCTTTGCATGCTTGGACTATTGATTATGGTTAGGTGTTTAAATCTTCTAGAATATTTTGGAATTTCACATATGATTAGATCTACATGTGTGAGTAATATGAGATGACATGGAATCCAATTGGTATCATGTTGGTCAAAAGGATAAGTCAACTTGCAGTAGACATAACGTCAACATGCAAATTCCAATTGAGGTGATATTTCTATCATTGAAAATATCTCAATGTGTAGAACATTATTAAGAGGATGGAACTTTTTACACAAATTTTTGACCCCCAAAACAACCATCTAAGGCCTCAAATAGGCTTTGAAAGTTTGTGGACCCTAAATCACCAAAGTTGGACCTAACCATAAAATGGATCTACAAGCCAATAACTCCAATCTTCCACTAGTACAAAATGAGGAATTAGCTACTAGGTGACTAAAAATTCTAGTCACCATAGGTTTTTCAAGTGATTTACTACTAAATATAAGCAATTTTGATTGACCCAACTATAAACGACTAAAATTAATGACTAATTTAGTCACCAGTTAACAAATATGACTAGATAATAAGTGACAGAGTTAAAAATGACTAAAATAAATGACTAATTTAGTCATGACATAAAAAATGACTAGCTAGAAGAATATGAATTAGTCATTTATGTTAGTCATTTTTAGTTGTGTCATGGAAAATTGAAAATTTGGTAATGACGTGTAATTTTTGTAAGTTGTCTACCTTCTATTAGTAATATTAGTGTCATGCGCCTTGATCTTCAGAGATCCAACAAAGCAATTGCATGAATTTTCTCTTGACCATCCTTATCCCTGCTGCACCATTGAAGCAAACCACGTTAAGCGCGTTCCAAAGGAAAATTATGTTCCTACGTCAATTACAAATTAGGTACTAGAACCATTACCATATAAATCGTTACCTAGATAGAAGAATCATAGCCCTACATCCCCTCGAGAACCGGCCATTCGAATGCACCTGCTCCACATAGAGTTACCAAATGCATCCAATGCATGGCCAAAAAAACACATCAACTTTGGATTTCTGGGTTGAATGTATCGTTTGACCCCTGCTCCCCTGTTTTTGCACTCGATACCCTATTTTTGGAGACAATAAGCTGGTTCAGGATCTCACAGTGACCAGTCAGAGTGCTTCAAAGGTATGGTTCTTGTCGCTCCGATTGTGTTCATCACTCCAATCAATAACCAATTGTTATGGTTTTTTACAAGTCTCAATGCTGCTGAAGTTACTGCTTCCACTTTATATTTGTAATTATCACCATCTCTAGCCTATGCGCTCACAACCATATGCATTTTGAGCTTTCAACCTAGGAAAAGCATGAGCACCCTCCTGCAATGCCACTATTTTCAAAGGTCACTGGTTTTTGCATATCGACATTCCTTACATGCTCCAAAGGAAAACTGAAGCAAACATTAGAAGAATTTATTAAACTTTGCAAGGAGGTTTACTTGTTTCTTAGATTGTGGCAAGTTTTCTGTAATGGAACAGAGATTGTGCCCCAAAAATTTAAAATATTCGAATCATCTCGGTGTTGGAATCCGATACCATATATGGATTCTTTGATGGGGCCGAGCAGGATGGAAATTGTGGTACTGGCATGATCCTCCATATATATGACTCTAATAGTTTCAAGCTAAGGATGGGTGTTGGGAGTGACACTAATACTTTTTCTGAACTTTTATCCTTATGGAGGCTTTTATGGTTCACGAAAAAAATAAATATTCTCTAGCTTTCTATTTTTGGCGAATCAAATGTCATAATTGATTGGGCTAGAGGTCTCACCAATTTGCAGTCACTGAGTTATGATTGTTGGTTGAAAAGGATTGGGCTCCTAAAGAATTGTTTTCTTTCTTTATCCTTCAGGCACCTGTACAGGGAGTTCAATTCTGACGCGGACAACCTATCAAATCTTGTGATAGGAGACTGCCCTGGTATTATTCACTTATGTATGTTCTCAATTAACAGAATCATGATTATTGAAGGTCGCTTTACCTGCTTCTAGTTTCTCCATTCTGATTTTGCCTTGGACCATTTTAGGTTGTATCTGCATGACAACTCTCCGGAGCCCTGCTATTTTTTGTCTCACAGTTATTTTGTCTTTTCCGCATTTTTGCTTTCTATAGGTTGATGGGTAGAATCCCTCTCGTTTATTTTTGGATATTGTAATGTTTTGCCCAGGGCTTCAATATTGTATTCTATCCTACTTTGAAGGGGATTTTACATGAACAACTATGATGTAATTTTGATTCTTATGAATAACAAATTACATATTTGTTTACAATAAAAAAAACCATTAATATAGAAAGATTCCACCATGTTTCTTTCTATATTTAGAAAAACAATTTAAAAATCTATATTTTAACAAAATATATAATCTAAATTTCAATCAATTATAACAAAATATATAATTTATATTTCAATAAATAGAGATTCCATAATTTTTTCATTTACACCTTGGAAAAAACACAATTTAAAACAACCTATTTTGACAAATATATAATATATATTTTTATTTATAAATTTGTTTCCATTTTTCTTGTTATCTTTGAAAATTTAATTTTTTTTGTTGATTAGTCAATTTTTCTTTATAAAACCAAATACCTTCAAAAATAAAAAATAAAAATAATCAAAAGTTAAAATTAACATTGTTTAATATTTCTATTTAATATTAATATTACTAAAAAAATACTTAAAATCATTTTTAGTAATATATATAAAACTAACCAAACACAATTATGTCTATACCAGCATAACCTATATTTAAACCTTACCATGTTATAAATCCATAGTTCAAACAATGGCATGTTTTTATGTTATATGGTTATAACACATAAAGTTTGACATTACTGCTTGCATACAATATCTTCGTGGCATGAC
>LPNX010887433.1:269950-302648 GCA_001517045.1 Pseudotsuga menziesii | reverse complement strand
ACCAATATCCTATCACGTTAGTTCATATTGTGGGTTTTAAAATTATCAAAAATTGAACCAATATATTGCAGGTATTGGGGGGATAAGGGGTTTAAGGTGGGGGAGGGTAGGGTGGTTTATAAGGATTAAGGTGTAAAAAGGGGTGGGCAAGAGGTTTTAAGTATTGGGAGGGGGTTTCAACAAAAAGAGTTTGGGTCAATATCTCTCGAAATTAAGGGTGTTCTTTAATATTCCACTATCGCACATGCTATGTGAGAGGTTCACTAAGTGAAGTCCCCGTGCATGACCTTGGATAAAGATATGGTTAAGATTTATGATGTGGCATATAATAGTATAACAATCCACATTATATTGGTATGGTTTTAATGGATATAAACGTATGTCTTTGTGATATGTTTTAAACATTGGCGCGTATGGTTTAGGCTCCACATTATACCATATTATACCATATGGTTTAAATATAGTGTTATAACTGATTTACATTATATTGGTATGGTTTTAATGGATATAAACATATGCCTTTGTGATATGTTTTAAACATTGGCGCTTATGGTTTAGGCTCCACATTATACCATATGGTTTAAATATAGTGTTATAACATATGATTTACATGGAGTCATGGTGACCTTGGGTTTGGTTACTAGGCTTAATCCAAAAGCAAACAAGATAAAGAAGTATTAGGTATGCTTTTTCTTAGACATGGATTGCATCCACACCTGCTGCTGCGAGTAGCGTCTCCCATCAATGATAAGCTCTGTGAGTACATACAATTCCACCTATATGCCCTACCTTTGGACATCCTTGTTTTATTGCTTTAGACACCATCTGGCTATGGATATGTTGCACCTGCGTATTAGAAAGAAGGATACGATATGATTTGCCCATACCTAAATTATATAGAAAAGGGAGGGGTTATTTTCCTACATGACCAACTGGAATCCACACTGCTACATATGGCACATGATCCCCTAGTAAACTGCCATAGAGTGCCTAATGCTTCCGCAGGCTAGAAAGATATACCCGAGATAATGGTGGATGCCCTATTGCAGACCGGGGGTTTTTATGCAATGAAGTGAAGCTTCATTTAGTTTTAGGTTTATTGAGGGCAATGAAATCAGTGCAAACAAGCGGAGTTGATCCTGAGAATGGATTAGAGAATTTACAAAGCAGGGCAAGAACAGGTTGAGGCCGGGGTCGTGGTCACCAAAAATGAAACCCTTGCCCCATTATATGAATAACAACCCTACTTTACTGTGTTGAATACTTAGGCTAAGAGGACTAGATTTACAAGTAATTTGTCTGAATCTAAGAAGATGCTTTAAGACACATCTCAGAAGAGTAAATGGAGTTGGAATTCAGGCAATTCTAAACATGGTGATGAGATTGGTGTCGGTGGATAGAAATTGAAACTGTCAAATATTGGTATTGAGCTTCATGTTGGGTCTCCACTGCCTTCAGAATGGCATCAATGTTTAGACCTTCAGGTTTGTTCTGTGTTTTTCTTGATTATCTATTGTGTTTTTCTTTTATTCATGTTTTTTTCCTTTTTTGTGGATGTGGTGGAGATGAAATGGCTAGATCATAATTCCCTTACAGTAACAAAGGATTGCTACACCTGTAGATGCACTAGAATAGGCCATAAGGATCAAATATATTATTGGATATCCCATGATTTTCACAAGTTACAGCCCCGAAAATAGGTCAGACCTGCCCAGGTTCATAATAATATTGCTATGTTTACAGATAAAACTCAGGAACTAGCAATTCCAAGGGTTGGTAAAACAAAAATGTTGTGTACATGATTTTAGACTGAAGGTTATAATATCTAAGAATTTCCTCACTTCAAGGTTCAAGGGAGGGACCTAGACTCTTTACTTTCCCTGTAGACCCCTTCCAGAAACACTTATGAGAGGAGTTGTGCAAGTCTTTACCTACTGTTGCACCTCTTTTTTTACAGTAAAGTATAATGCTTTCTCAAATACTAAAACTGTGTAATCTGCTTAATATTGTTATATTTGTAAGATTCATGAGCAACCCCCAGGAATTGTAAGACTCATTGATTAACTTTGGGGACTACAACAATCTCATATAGAAATAATCTTTCCATTACTCGAAGAATCCAACCTTTTAACAAACTAATTCAGAATATATACGAAAGGAGAAGGAAACTAAATATAGAATTAGAAACTTAATTCCTAAATTTCTGCTAACAATCTGACAGCTTCACAAGATATCATAAATGAATTCAAGGGCATTCTATCATATTTCTAACTTAACTCTTCCATTGACAACAAAGCTAACTCGATTCTTTCCAGAACTAGTTCACTAAATTGATTACCACTAACCTAAACATATGGAGATTCAATTAAGGGAAACCCACTCCCTTTTGTAAAATTTAGAATCTTAATTTTTGAATGGCCACATTGCAATTTAAGAGTGATTCCCCTGCATCATTTATCCTTAGTAATAGATCTAGAGTAACCTTGGTAACCAACACTACAACTTTGGGAGAAGAGAGGTCTGTAGTGCTTTGGAGCATAACCCAATTGTCAAAGAAAGAGATAGTACTAATTTGCCAGGTGTGATAGGTGTGCCTACCTCCTAAATGCATACTAATTTGACATATGTGAGAGGAAGTGATGTTTTAAGTTTGGTAAAAAATTAATGACATATTTTTTATGTTTAGTTATTTCTATAAGTTATTGTTAATTTTTTCTTAATTTTTCTAGAGGTTGAACTTTAATGAAAGTGGTTTCTAAACCCAAATTTTAATTGCAAGTAATATGGATATGGTGGGTGTATATTGCATAATGTTAGAGGGTGTCATTTATGATTTGTGTTATATCCAAAAACCTACATCCATTTTTCAACAGTGCTCACAAGTGTTTGTCGATCCCAAGAGTTGATACACTTGATGTTTGTACTTCATGTATAAGTTGATGTGATCAGGTGGCGTAGCTGTTAATCAATCCAAGTATGCGCAAAGAGTCGATGCCAATTCTCATTATGCTAATCCATGCAGTCGATCCTAGATTTGATACAGGAGTCGATGCCTTCTTATGAAAGGAAATATTCGTTAGAATATTTTTATTGAGGGCGGTTCTTATAAACCTTGGTGTCATGATCAGTTTTATCTCCGGTTTCATTTGGTAAACTCAGTAAAATGCTGGATTTGGATCTAGATACTCCGGAATTAGATAAAAAACTTGGGAAACTTGATCTCAATCCGTTGGACCTAGATCCCCAATACATGGCTATTATATGGGTCTTCCACTGGTAGATCTGCATGGAAAAAAAGGTGGGTACTCATATACACGGAACCTTCTGTAGCTATTAGGTTCCTCTTTTTAGTAATGCAAACCTCTTCCTTCACTACCTCTACCCCCTGTGACCTCCAATGATGATGGAATTGGGCCCTTATCGCTCTAGGCTTACTTTTGGAAGGACCTATTCGACCTTTACTAGTTGGACTCATGGATTTTATGACCTTTGGCTACATTTTGGAAGGGTGTTATTGATTAGTGTCATGGATGTGTCAAAAAGGAATAGGAAATAGAGAGTAAATGAAACCATTGGGTAGCTCCTGCCCCACCTTACTCTCCTCTTATTATCACTAGGAGAAACTATCCTTTCTCATGATGTCTCTCTTTGATTGATAGTAGCAGTTTACATCAATTTTTCCTATATATTGATTTAATTGCTTAATTTTCCGTTTCTCCTTTGCATTCGCTGCTGGGAGTTGATTGTTTCAGGCAGGCCCGGGCACCTTGCATAATTTTATTTTTTGACAGAAAAATGACAGAGCAAAGTCGGAGATTAAAATTACGTGAAACGACGTCAGTTGCACCAGCCGGTGGATCGAGGACAAGGGTAGATAATCCACGAAGGGACAATGTGAATCTGAAGAGAGTCTCTCTAGACAACGGACTGCAGAGCCGCACTGTTCCACCTATTCAGCAATATAGGAAACACGTTCCTCTTTCCAATTTGACAAATCAGGCATCCGCCCAATCTAAGCATGGCGTTCTCCATAGCCAGGTGAAAGCATTTTCCAATTTCTGTCCAAATGGGTTTTCTTGGTTTTGGCATTTGTATTCAAAGAATGCAAGGGTTTTAGGGTTTTTTTGGGTATTTATTCTAATTTTAATGGGTAGTTTTCCTTTGAAAATTTATGTCCGAAATTGTAAAAAAAATGATTACTTTGTCTTAAAGGGATCTATTAGCCAATCAACATCTTCAAAAGCTAGGGCTAGAGGGACTCCCAGTGGTAAAAGAGACTCTGAAATTCAAAAGGGTCCTGTAAAATCCTCTATTCCTAGACACCCTGCAAAACCCGATAATGTTGGTCTAAGGGTTTTGAGAAAGAATGTGGCCTGCAGTATCTCTGGTTCTTCTAATCCGAACAACATGATTTCCTCTATAGGGGGAAAGATTTCAAATACAACTACTTCTCATTCTTCAATTATTACAGAGGCTCTACCCATCGATGACAATGCCTCAGATATTGCTTCTCTAGAGCAGAAAACCTTGCAGAACCTGTACATATCAAAGCATCATTTAAAGTTAAAACCATTGGAAGGCAATTTTATGAATAAACTCTTTTTGCTTCATCGCTCGTGTGTTATGTGACCAGAAACCTGACTCGGGGGATCATTTCTTGTTTCTATTCCAATTCTTGTTCCCGCTCCTTACCTGACCCTATATTTGTCCATTACTAATCAAATTTATATGTATAATATAGAGGGTGTTAGGGGAGTTGTTTTTTATTCCCCAAATACAGGGTTCATTTCTTGTTTCTGTCCCATACTTGTTCCCGCTCCTGTCCTGACCCTACTAAAGTGCATTACCAATCAAATTTATATGCATAATATGGAGGGGGTTGGGGGGAGTTCATGCTTCTTATTACCCCAAATCCATTAGACCCATTTTTTGTTCCATTCCTTGTTTCCCATTTCTGGAAACATAGTTCTCACAATTTGAAGGGTTTTTAAAAAAAATTTCACTATTCAATGTGAGCTACAATTTCTTGTATGCTAACTATTATAACAATGATACTTATTATAGCCCACCTATTTGAAGAAAGGACTCCAGTGGTAGTAGGGGTGCAAGAATCTAAGATTTTTGACATTGACGCAGATAACATAGATCCTCAAATGTGCACATTCTATGCCTATGATATCTATGACTATCTTCACAACACTGAGGTACTTCCCACCCTTCATGTATTTCATATTTTTATAGGAATAAGATGTTTCAGCTATGCTATGCAATACAAGCAATTCCTATGTAAGATATGACTATATCTACTGATGCAGTTCATATGTGAGATATAATTATCACTGTTGGTTTTCTCTCAATAAATGATCAGTCTTTTAAGCACCTGCTAATGCCAATTACAACAAAGAAAAAAAAACTACTTAAGGATGCCCAGAAACACCTACTAGTACATATTACAGCAAAGAACCAAGGCTGTGAAGATGCCTAGAAATAGGGCACAACAATTTTTTTTACACGCATCCTGATCTATGCTTGCTAAAGCAAAAACATGATATATCAGTAGACAAAAAGATTCATGAATCATTACACAGCAAAGAAAACATTATAAGAAAGACTAATGTTTTACTGCATGAGTGAATGATTGTGCAGAGAATAATTACATATCATTGCACTCGTCCTTGCACATTGACTTTAGCAGCAAATATTTTTTCTATGTCTGGGTCTGCATCCTGCTGTGATTGAAGCATTGCATCTTTTCTCTCAATGTTTTCCTCAATCACTGTCTTTTTGTCCGCAACAAACTGAGTGAAAAAACAAGAAAAACAAAAACCTAGAAGAAGTTTACTAAAACTGTATTTGTAACTCCTCTGGCCAAATGTGGAATTAATGCCAACATGGATCTAATATATAGTTGGATCAGACCTCCTTTTTCCATCAAGTTTTCCTTTATGTCCATGACTGGATCTGGCCTTTTTAGGTACTTTTTAACTGTTTTATTACCTGTACATGAATAGAAACAAGGAGTAGCATGACACCAATAGTTCTACTCCATTGCAACATCATTGTAAAAGTAGACTAGAATACTTACTACAGTGCCCAAATTCTTCTCTAGGAAAATCTTTGAGAAATAGATTAGGCATTCTCTCAATGGGAGGCCTAGATAACTTGGAAAGGAGAATAGGCCAAAAGCAGCATACCTGAAATTTCTCTTCAATTATTAGGATAGGAAAGCCAAAGTCAAGATGAAGAAACAAAGTGGGATATGCTGAATCCCTGGGCGGACACGTGTGCCACTCCACTAATCCCATCTCACAAAGTATCCAAACATTACTTATTTAGGCCCATTAAAAGTACAAAATTTTCCACTGGATAATAATAGAGAGTTTATATTTTCTTTTGAAAAAGAGAGTTAATATTAAAAGTCCATCTAGATATTTTTGGTATCAGAGTATGAATTTATGACTAATTTTTAGATTTTTTAATATTTTTTTGGTATCAGAGTATGAATTTATGACTAATTTTTAGATTTCTTGGAAGGTCTTGGTTCAGGGGATAGATTATTTGAAATATGATAATTGCTTTAATGGTGGCATAAATCCTCAGCAGAGATACAATCTATTTGTACTATGTTTGATCAACGAGATTTTTATACATGGGTCTAGACTTTATAGTATTGAATTTGTCTGGAAAATATACAGGTACCCAAAAATGAGTGAAGCTCTTAGAAAGGAAGGCCACCCAATATTCTATTCAATGTGTGAATGGTAAGAGGCATTTGTAAACAATAATCTATACGTTTAATTCATGGTTTAATTAAAGAGGTACGGTCACCCAAATCTTAGTTTCATCTATTTTGATTATGCAGGGGTGAGCAAAATCCTGCAACTTGGGCACCCAAGATAGCCAACAGTTGGAGAACTACAAGAGACATTGAAGACAAATGGGAAAGGTGATAGACTTCATATATTCATGGGCATAATGTCTTCTAAATGTTTGAAATTGGGCAGTATAATTTGCTATGTATAATATATATTTTCTCCTTATAATCATCTGACTTTAAATTGTTTCTCTTAGTATCACATGTAGAGCTGACCAGAATGACCAGTGGGAAGCTTATGCAGGGCCTGGTGGATGGAAGGGTAAACTAAAAACTCTTCTTGTATCATGCAAATTATCAGAATGCCGATGCTAATGTTTCTGTGAGGAATTTCAATATCAAAGTCCAATTTTCTCTACGTATTTGGTCATTTCCTGAGCCAGATCCTGACATGTTGGAAGTTGGAAATGGCTAATTGAGCACCGAGAATACCGGTCACACTTCAACATATGAGATTTAATGAAGGTAAGAAAGGGGGTCGAGTGTAAGATGTCACAGTATATGTTAGAAATTGATAGAAATGAACAATATATTATTATACATATTTGTGATAACTGCTAAATGCAAAAGAATGCTAGAATGAAACAAACAGAATTGGAAAAAGAGCAGAGTAGAACAGAGCAAAACAAAGAATACATAGTAGAATTGATCAAGAGTCAATGAATTCATTTCATTTTCTATATAAAAGTGTGCTACTTGCAATTAATAATTTGACTATCTATTTTTAATATTCTGTACTATCATTGTCTCATGTTGGATGATAATCAAATATGATATCCTCCAGGCACCTCTGCTGATTGGATATGATATAAGGTCCGTAACTCCACCAAATATAGAGATTCTAGGCAACAAAGAAGTTATTAATGTCAACCAAGGTCAGATTTATAAATTTGCAAGAAGACTTTTGATGTATGTTTCAAGGTTAACTTTGTTAATTGACATCTACGAATTCTATTGGATTTGTGTAGATCCATTAGGAGTTCAAGGAAAGAAAGTCAGCCAGCAGGGGGACATTGAGGTATGAATTATTTTGTAGGTTAAATATTTAGTTTCTCTGAAGATTAATTCAATATCCAAATTTTGTAATTTCATACCCTTTGTACTGTATTTACAATTTCAATGTTTGTATGCTGTCTCTTGTGCCTTCTATTTTCAATCTATGTTTTGTAAGTCTGAACTATTTTCTTTCTATATAAATTTGAACATATAAATGACTGCAGTTTTGGGTTGGGCCACTATCCAACCACAGAGTTGCGGTAATCCTATGGAACAGAAGTGGTTCACAAGCATCCATAACTACCAAATGGTCTGACATTGGCCTTCCCTCTAATGCAGTTGTTCAAGCTAGAGACTTGTGGGCTGTCTGACTACTTCCTCTTATTTTTCATTATATTTCTCTTTTCACATCATTATCACAATTACCACAACTAAATTTGTGTTTTAGGCATTACTAAACTATTATGTGGGGTTTCACATAATTTTCTTCATACCCCCAGTGTCAACTGGTTACATACACCTTATCAGATGCACTACAGAGAGAAGTACTTCACCTTCCCTTACAAAAAATGCTCTAATCAGTAGCTCAGCTTGGTTATACAACTTCCTAAATCTTGAACTCAACAATTGCTAGAGTGTTTGAGGCAATTATGGGAATGACCTGCAAGTCAAAGCTGCTGATGGGAGACTTGTGTGTCAGAGCACCTGAAGGCTTAATATCTGGATCAAGTTAGTATATCTTAGAAGGTTTTTTTGAGGATAGAATGTAGATGTATGGTTAGGAAATGACCTAATATTGACTTCTTCCCATTCCCATTTTGACATTGCAACACTCATATCTTCGATCAAGTTTAAAGGGCAGCCTCACATCATCAGTTGCTTCACATGCTTGCAAAATGTAAATTCTCAGCCCTTTGGGATAAACCCTCACCAAAAATACCTATCCTTCTGAGTATGAAGCAGAATGTAATTCTAATTTAAGCTGTTGCTTTATGCAAACCGAAATATAGTTTGTGTAATTTTTCTAGGCCATAATTTCCACCGATTCTTCTGAGTATGAAGCAGAATGGAATTCTAATTTCCAATATGTTGAAACAATAGAATATCTAGGGACAAGAAATCAAATGGCACAAGAGGACTAATTGAAAAAAAAGCTGTTACCTCATTTTGGAAGGTCTTGGTCCAAATAGGATCTTCAGGTTGACCTTGTCTACATTCAATTAAGTCTTTCAAGGCATGGTTCTGCATAGAACAAGACTGAAAAAAATTAAGAGGAATGGAAAGGAAATCCAGGTTAATAATTCAATGAAACAATGCATCCACTTCAAAGATAACCATGGAATGATAACACCATATCCACATAATTAATGTGAGCTTGATAGTGGATACAAATTTTACAATCGCACTTGAGATATTTCATTAGGTTTCCTAGCATTCAAAGGTTTCCCATGTTCAGAATTGGGAAAAATAGCAGGATATTTCCTACTCCCTCCAGAGAAAATATTTCCTGAATTAACTCTAACTGTAGATATACCATGACTTTGGGACATACTGCGACATTGTTGGATTCTAGCTTCAAATTTTTTGGATTCAACCTCTGCATCCTTGCATCTTAAGAATCCTAAAGGTTGAATTTTTGTTTCAAGTCTTTCTGCCCCAACTTGACCATCCTTAGATTGGCATGAATACTGCACCAAAGAAAGATCACACTCATTGGCAGACACTTAACTATCACCTGGGAACACACCACCCTATGAGAGCACACACTCTTCAATTGTAGATGAAACAGAGTCGAGGCTAATCTCTAAATTCTTGACCTTGAACTCGTCTTTCTTAGTATCTTTTTCATCTTTGTTAAAAAAAATTCCTGTCATGCATGGCACATATAACCCTACTAATGTTGCTTCCTTGACATCCTTTTCAAGGTTTTCAAGATAACCAAGTTTTCCTCCACCTTGGGTGCTAGGATTACCTACAATAAAACAACCTAATAAATGTTACGGTTACTCTGCATCAGCTACAAGGATATTAAGTGTTCAGTAAACTATTTTAATTTTTAACATTTAGCTCCATGCCATTATAAATATGTAGGGGTAACTGTTCCTTTGGAAATATTTTTGTTAGTAGCTGTTATTTCACTCTGAACTTCAGAATCTAAATATACCCAAAGAAATTAAATTATCTTGCTTTGTACTTTCCAAGTCATTAAGCAAAGACTTAAACTTTTAAAGCCTGTCCTTTATTTAAAAAGAGTAAAAATACCATGTTAACAAAACATTTTCTGATAGGCTGGAACATAATAGAAACATATATATGACCCAAAGATGAGCATATCAAACCTGAACTGAGAACTCTATTGCATGTTAATTATGTAGCTTCAAATGACTGTGAGAACCAATTTTACAACTACCTGAATCTGAAGTCATGATGCATTGCTCATTACAAGGCTTTGGCTGCCCTCCATCTTGTGTTGTTGCTTCAAATGCAGTGCAGCCTACATTAAAACTGATTTTATATTCTTGGTTGATAAGACAAGCTTTCACATCATTATCAGTCTCTATTTTCATGCTGATTCTAGCTGTTTTAATACTATGTTCAAATTTCAAGTTCATAAGATTGTATCCAGTAAGACTATTTGGTATTTCTATGCTAGTTCTGGTTACTTTAACAATCTTTCCAAAGTTTGGATTCATATGACCAGTCTTCCAAGTAAGATCATCCTCTATTTCTGCACCAAGCTCTAGTGCTTTATCACTCCCTTCAGATTTCTGGTTCATAAGACCAGTATGCCTAGTATGATCACTATCCATATCCATGATAATGATGACTGCTTCACCAGTGTTTTGAAATTCTAGGTTTGAGTGTTCAATTTGCTTAGCCCAACCATTCACCATCTTCATGCTAAAATGAGTAGTTTGCATTGCTTGTTGATAACCATTAGTCATAATCTTTTCAATGGGAAATGTTAAATTATTAAGTTTCTGATGATAGGCGGCTTCTGGTGTAAGCTGAGCCGCTTTCTCATTCTTTTCACATTCCTCTGCCATTGGAACATTCTTGTCAATATCTCCATTCTCTACTTCCATGCTCATTTTGGTTATCTGCACAGCTTGTCTACAAGCAGTAAACATACTTTCCTTCACATTCAATGTCAATTCATTAGACTGTTGTATAAAAGATGGCTTCTAACCCACGGTGATTTGTTGAGTTCCCACTAAAATAATAACGAGCAATGCTTTCCCTCTTTATACTTTCAGACTTGATAGCGAAACTAAAGACATTGCAAAACAAAAATTCATTTCCAAGTTCCAACAAAGTTTTACTATCCTTCGGCATTAGCTATCCAGTGATCAAATTTTCAGACTTCTAACTGCTCACCTTGTGGGAAGGTAAGGATTCTAATGAAGTAGAATTATTTTCAATCTTTAAGTTGTTCACAACACCACTTTCATTCAAGCTGGCAATGACAGATTTGTCAAATTGAAATTTCTCTAATTCTGTCAATAATGAAACATTCAGATCCTCTACATTTTGGAGGGTAACAAAATCAGTGCCAAGTGATTTCACAATTTTTGATCCACTATTATGATAGTAGATGGCTTGATCACATGAATTTTCAGCTTGTAGGTTGGTAAGAGGCAAAACCTACAATGTCTGCACTGCTGCCTCTTCACAACCTGGGGAATTGGAATTACATGATACATAAAACGAACTTCCAACAAACAAATTATTTTCAAGTGATGTTTTTTGTTAGTGTGATTTAGTTTTTTTTCTTTAAATTAGCTAGGTCAGACCCTCTCTTACTCTTACCATCTACTCTACCCTGCCTCTATCCTCCCACAGAAACATACCCTATGTTATAATGCTATAGTAATGGTAGGTTTTGAACAATTCTTCATGAACCTTGAACTTTGTACTTGTAAATATAACTCCACACCAAAATACGAGACCCAGGTCTTAGTGAGTCTCTTATATTCCATTGAAGAAGAAACGCATCCCATGTGGGGAGTCAGAGTGGAAGGCGTAAACATGCCATAGGGCCTGAAGGGAATTGGAACTTAAAACTAATTCATAATCAGATAATCAAGGCAAGGCACTTTCACATTCCACTCAAGCAGGATGGAGACATGCTTTATTACCCTTACGAAGAAATAGTTTCTTGTAGGCAGTTCAAATGGGCAATGTGAAGCTCATCATGATTTTCTCTATCCTTTGCTTCATCATAAATGTGCATTTCATGGTCAAGTAAATTCCTTCATTTTGAAAGTCACAAATCCTGATAAGAATATGCCTTTATGCAACTATGCATTATAAGAACACTATAGAATACCAGTCTCTCCAACCTTTTCGATAGGTTTAGTCAATCTCAAAAGCTTACTAGAATCTCAATTTTAGTGTAGTATTATTTTAGGTGACCATACATTCTAAGGAAAGTTCAGTTCTTATCAATGGTTATTTCTCTCTGTGAATAGTTTTCCAATCATCATGGAAGCTGTTTCACATCCTGTACATCTCAACACAGAGCTGGTATATATTTTGTTATACCTAATAGTTTGCAAGTTTTTCAAGTTTAATTCATGCTTAACTAGTTGTCTTGCCTTTCAAATAATTGGTATCATCACCTAGAAGCCAAATATACAACCCTTTAAAGGTTTCTCTAAAGACGCAATGTTATAGGAGTAGGGTATTTCTCTTTATATTTGTAACATGACTCTTTAATTATTGAATCCACTATTAGGTGCCCTTATAGCCAAGGAATAATGATTCACAAAGCATAACTCTTCCATACAAAATGGTACCTTTGAAACAGTATATGATTAAATTCTAAATACTTGCAATACTTGCAATATCCCAAGTCAAAATACTTGCAATTCTTTGAATTCTAGGTCTAGAGATCATTTTTGCAAGATATTACGGTGCATAGGGAGTCAAGTCTCTAATTTTGCAAATGATAATCCTCGAGTCTCCATTAGCAATAAGTTTCTGAATCTGCCTAGCTCTTAGAATTTTTATCACTTGATTTAAAGCTAAAAGAGGCTTCACAATAAAATTGGCTTCACAATAAGAGAATAAACCTTTTGCAATTTGATCACAACCATACACTTGCTTATTATGGAACCTTCTGAAAGAAAAGGTGAATATACTTTGCATAATTTTAAGTTTATTAATTATCAAAGAAACATGTTGTGTTTTAATTTTGATAGCCCATGATGAGGAACATTTGAAACACCTTGAAGCTCATGGATTCTTAATAATGCAGTAGACAAGAGGGAAATTTTTGTTTCTGACTCTTTGTTTTTGATGCAGTGATGGCATTGGGCTTCAAAATCCTTTCAAGAAGGAGTCTTCTTTGGACTATGAGAATGATAGTGATGAATAATGGGAAGAGGTACTCATCAATAAATATCTTTGGTAAGAGCATTTGTAGTATTTTTATTAGCTTTAGTTACAGGGAAAATTATAAATAGCTCTCAGGAATTAGTTTATCATAAATACTAGTTACTAGTAAGTTGTAATAGTAATAAATATGTAGTTTGTAGAATGATATCTATCATAAATTTGTTTGAATATCATCATTGTCAATCAATAACAACTTATTAAAGGGTGCTAGCTCAATAGTAGAGCACCTGCCTAATTATAGGTAGGAGCTTGGTGGTTCGATTCCTCCGTGCCCTATCAAAAATTTGTGACTACAAAAACGACTAAATTCACATATATATGACTATTAGTAGCTAATTTCCTATATCATAGTTGTATTTATCTTAGTCATTAATATGTTAACATCTATTAGTTTATTTAGTCGTATATTTGGTCATTAATGGTTGCAATCAGTGACTAAATCAATGACTAAATCAATGACTAAATCAATGACTAACTCAGTGACTAAATCAATGACTAAATCCATGATTAAATCAATGATCAAATCATTAATTATCAATGACTAAAACAATGACTAAATCAATGACTAAATCATTGTCTATCAATGACTAAATCAATGACTACTAAGTCAAGCTATTAATGACTAGTTAAATACGACTAGCTATAAGATAGTGGAAATTTGTTACTATTAGTCACCGACTCAAAAATAGTCGTTTATAGCTTGATTTTAGTCATTTTTTAGTCATTAATTTATCATTTTCTACTAGTGCTTCCCACCCAAAAGGAACCAAAATAGATGACAAATTACATAACTATTTTGGATCATCCTCTAATGAAATCTTGCTAATTTGTTGCTATCTTACATTTAATATTCATGTCTTCTTAGTTCCACAAAAAAAATTATATTGGAATATTTTTATTGATGGTAACCACGGTAGAGTATATGGTGTTAGGATTTATAATCCTCCCTTGACCAAACTGTCTATTAGACTATTTTAGCCTAACTTAGGAATTTTATTTAATTATTGGGTCCACTAGTACCATTGGGTCTACTTGGCCTAATAGGGACACATGTACCCGTCACTAGATTGTTGAGAACACCAATAGAGGATAACTAAGAATGACTGCACTTGCATGCATCAGTTTAGGCACCTCCTAGGTTGTTACCTACAATTTAGGAGCCACTAGGAGTCCTGAAACTAACCTCCTTCAGTTTGTTGGGAGTTATTAACTAGTTAAGCTTAGTTATGCTTAAATTACATTTAGTTAGTTTCCTACCCGTTCAGTTAACTCCAGTCTTGCATGGATGCATGTGGGAAAGCGTCAGTTCTCACCTACCACTGGAGTTAGACTGCTTTGTTTAGTTGATAATTGATGGATTGACTGAATTAGACATATGGAATTAACCAGTTGGACTCCGATAATGATTTAGACATCTTTAGTTAGCCATGCAGTCAGATATAGTCACATCCAGTTGGGAGATTCGAATTCATCCCTAATGATTGAAATTGTTTTCCTATGTAATGCTATTGTAACATCGAATTATGAAATGAAGATAATACTATAATTCTTTAAGAAATACTTGTTTGTTTCCTGTGAGATTTGATTTGTTCAATTTGTATAATTCATTCATATTCACTGCATCAATAATTTGGACTCATTGCTTGATGATATAAATGGAAGAACAATTATAACATGGTATCAGAGCCATTTCAAGCAAGCTTCAAGTCTGTCTACTCTTAATTGAACACGAGAAGCAGCTGGGTTTCCATAGAAGTCCCACAAAGAGTGTCATGCTTCCTCTAAATTTATTCAGAGTGGTGGTGCGGTCATGACAGAACATGAGAAAGTGTTCATGTCGAGAGGAAAGGATTGATTATAACATAGTACGAATGTTTTTTAGTTTTTGTAGTGCTATGTCTCTTGATTGGAGATATTGTTTGATTAGTAGGAGAATTATGTATTCTTAATCTTCCACACCTTGGATCCTAACACCCTTCAATTATGTTGATTGGAGGTAAGATATGCAATTTCCCTTGTGAAAACAAGGCAAATATAGGATAATACTGGGAAGGGAGACCGAGCCCCATCATCCAGTTGAGAGAAAAAAGTTTTTGAACCGCTTAGATGATGCTTTTGGTTATCTATGTACTCATATTTCCAGAGATCTCCTCTTCCACCTTCAAGGTTTGAGGACTCCCAAATAAGCTTAGGAGAAGCTTGAAGTCTTATTTTGCAAGTAAGATGAGCTTCGGGGACACATCTTGGATAATGAGTTGATAGCCTTACATCCCAACAGTTTCAAGACATCCTTTCATTCTATGCAGAAATTCTCCAGTGCTTCTTCTGTTATAAATTCTATGCATAGTTTACCAGTGATTGCTCCAGGAAAGGGAGAGGAATTTGATTTCTCTATCTCTAATGATGTTGCTAGTGTGCAGATAAATAATTCTATGGATATTTTGGAAATAATATCACATTGTAGTATTGATCCATTCACTCTCATTGATATAGATCTTCCAACAATTTCCTACATGATTGCGTGCACCAATACTCAGAATTTTGAAGGAGAAAAATGTGCATCTGCCATCTCGGTGGAGCACACCCTTGAATATGATATGGACCTATTTAGATCTGATATTATATTATTTTTATATGATCTGATATTACATGATTCAATATTTCAGTTTCAAGAGCTTCCAATGTTTCTTGTAGCTGGTCTCATAAATTTTGGTGTGAAAAATCAAGTACCAAAAGTCTCTTTCAAAATTACTGTTGGGAATTTGATGTCAATTTTCTCTTATGAGTTTTATGATATTATATTTTATGAATATTTGGATATTTTGGAGATAATATCAGATTGTAGGAGTGATCCATTCACTCTCATTGATCTAGAACTTCTAGCAAACCCATACATGATTTCATGCACAAATACTTAAGGTTTTGAAGAAGGAGAAAATTGTGCATCTACCATCTTCATGGAGCACAACATTGGATCTTATATGATATTATTTGGATATGATCTAATATTACTTGGTTCAATATTTCAGTTTCAAGAGCTTCCAGTGTTGCTTGTAGCTGGTCTCATCAATTTTGGTGTGAAAAATCAAGTAATGCAATTTCCCTTCGAAATTGTTATTGGTGATTTGATGTCAGTATTATTTTATGAGTTTGATGATATTATATTTTATGGATCTCTGGATATTTTGGAAATAATATCAGATTTTGGGATTGATACATTCATCCTCATTAATCTTGAGCTTTCAGAAAATTCCTACATGATTGCATATTGCACCAATACTCAGGGTTTTGGAGAAGGAGAAAATTGTGCATCTACAATCATGGTGAAGCAGTTGGATCTATTCCACATTATTGGATCTGATATAAAATTATTTGGATCTGATATGATATTAATTGGTTCAGGTTTTAAGTTTCAACAGCTTTTAGTAATGCTTGTAGCTGGTTTCATCAAATTTGGTGTGACAAATCAAGTACCGCAAGTCTCCTTCAAACTTGCTGCTGGGGATTTGATGTTAGTTTCCTCTTATGAGTTTGATGATATTTTATTTTGTTAATCGTTGATTGTTTAAAAATATATATTAGATTATGGAGCTCAATCATTCAGTCTCCATAGTCCAAGGGCTTCTCTAACTATCTATTTGATCACATGCTCATCTCCTCACAGAACTAGTAAAGATGTAGACATTTTGCATTCGCCTGAACACTTGCTCGTAACACTTGGGGATGATTTTACCTCACATGGTTTGATGTTTAAGGATGAAATATATCAGTTGTTTGGGTGTTCCTCACATGGTTTGAATTCTCAAGCAGCTTTGCTCTCTCATCAGTTGATTTCAGTTGCTCTACATGGGTCCAGTTTTCATCTAGCACATGTCTATATTTTTTATTCAGTTGAGCATATTCTTCTTCTTCCAAAGAGGAAGATTCCTCCAGAAAAAAACATTTAGTTTGGATTCAAAGGTTCACATGCACAGATTCAGGATGATGTTGCACAGAAGAACCAGAGTACTGATTTGTTGCTGCATAGTGCTGCAAATTGCAGCAAACGATTTTGCATGTTTTTAGCTTGTATTTCCTTATTCCATCTTATTTTGAGGGGGTATTTTTACCATGAGGTTTTCCCCCATTTCCTCAGTTTAATAAGCAAATTTTTTTATTTTTTAGATTGTACATGGGTGACTTTTGGCCTTGTTTCCAGGGCCCACAATTGTCCAAGTTAGGATTCACGAGGGGTGTTAGGATTTATAATGCTCCCTTAACCAAAATGTGTATTAGATTATTTTAGCCTAACTTAGGAGTTTTATTTAATTATTGAGTCCACTAGTACCATTGGCTCCACTTAGCCTAATGGGCCCACGTGTACTAGTCACTAGAGTGTGGGGAACACCGATAAAGGCAAACTAAGACTGACTGCACTTGCATGCATCAGTTTAGGCACTTCCTAGGCCATTCCCTACAATTTAGGAGCCACTGGGAGTCTCGACACTAACCTCCTTCAAATGTTGGGAGTTAGTAACTAGTTAAGCTTAGTTATGCTTCAGTTACATTCAGTTAGTTTCCTACCAGTTTAGTTACCGCCAGTCTTGCATGGATGCATGTGGGAAAGCGCAAGTTCTCACCTACCACTACAGCTAGACTAGTTTGTTTAGTTGATAACTAATGGATTGACTGAATTAGACATCTGGAGTTAACCACTTGAACTCTGATAGTGATTTAGACATATTTATTTAGCCATATAGTCATATACAGTCACATCTAGTTGGGAGATTCGAATTCATCCCTAATGATTCAAATTATTTTCCTATTTAACACTATTGTAACACCAATTATGAAATGAAGATAATAATGTAATTCTATGAGAAATAATTGTATGTTTCCTGTGAGATTTGATTTGTTTAGTTTGTATAATTAATTCCTATTCACTGCATCAATAATTTGGACTCATTGCTTGATGATCTAAATGTCACAACAATTCTAACATATGGCATTGAGAAAAATGTTATCATATATTTTGTGAAAAAAAAATATGCAACTTAGCTATCAATACTAATGTTTTGAATTTCTAAAACATTATTTATATAACTATCTATTGATTATAGGGTGTACTCAATAATCTATGTCAACTATGAAATCTTAATGCTTTATGGAGTGTTTTCACCTTAGTCGTTGGTAAAAAAGACACAACATGCACTTCATCCTAAACCTATCTTTGTATGCAAAGAAAGCATATATTCTCTTCTTGATTTATATCTTTCCATCTCCCTATTTTCACCACTAGGTGATGAGATCTAGGCCTCAATTGATAGATTGTGTATCTTTTAGGAATGAATTTTGATGGAAAATGAAGACTAGAAGACCTAAAGTTCTCTTAATCATCTTGAATTCTGATCGAGATCCTCTTCTGCAATATTTATTCCATAATTATGCCCTTACGCAACTAATCCCTTATGCAACTCCTCTTTTACAAAATATTGAGTTTCCGCAACTCAATCCTTTCTGCAATCATGAGTTTCCACAAGGACTTTTCCACAAGAATCATTTCCACAATTTGTGGATTGCGGATTTTAGGTTCACCAACTTTCACAACTAAACTTTCACAACTTTGCGGCTGCAATGGTCTTTTTCACATGCAGATTGTGGAATGCGGGTCCTCCTTCAAACTTTTCCAAAGTTGGCTTCCGCAATTCAATTTTTCTGAATCGTCGATTCTTTGCGGCCTCGATTCTGACCGTCGATCTGTTGCGGTTTGCATATCTCACCTTCACACTTGAGGATATTCAGTTCTCATTTGAAGAAATTAACCACAATCGTTGATCTGTTGAATTTCATAAATTACTGGATTATACTGTGATAGTCAAATTAATCCATGGAATGATTAATTCGTGATGTGGAAACAACTCTATGTTGTTGGGGATTCTCAATGTTTTTTTGAACCATCAAATCGCACAAGCACATAGACATAGAGAGCCTAAAATTGTATTTTCTGGTTATTGAAGGAATATATCAAATATATGAAAGCACACACAGAGATTGTAAAACTACGTTCTTCATTCAATGAACCAACACACTTACCTACTCTCTATTATCCTTCCCTTATGCATGCTTATACATTAGATCAACTAAATTTAAATAGAGCTTCATCAACCTATTAGATCCGAATAGGAAGATATTAACCCCTAAGAAAGGAAATCTATAACTAACCTATCCTTGCACTAATACATTTGGGTGGATTTTTCCACGAAATATTTCCACATTTTGAAGATCGTGGATTAATACTACATTTTTTTTATCATGGCCGAAAAACCGTGGCAATATTGACATTGTTTAATTTTTTACGAACTGTCATCTCTATATCAACGATATATGGCTATGTTTGCACACCTGCCAAACAATTCCATCTTTCAACGGCTCTTGGCTGTTTACACATGGGTTAACTCATGTATTTTCGTCCACATCTAAATTATAAGAATATCTGGCTATTTGCATAACAAAGTATAGTTTTTCTGGGTGAGAAGTGAATTCCATCCCTCCCACGATTCATATTCTCGGTTCATATTCAAGCCAACAAGCATTAACTAGATGGCACTGAACATCAAAGCAAAATATTGCTTCTATCTTCTATCTGATCATAGAGAGAAATCATGAAATGGAAACCCTCAATAATAATAAAATAGATTTGATTTTTTGTTCCGACTGTTGCATCTTTTTTCTTGGGTCTGGGTCTGACTGGCTATGTGTGGTAAAATATTTTATGTATATGACAGAAGCTGCCTATACCCCCGCCTTAGGCTATCCATGTGCCCTTATATTTTGCATAGAGATGTTTACACTTGTTCATATATGATGTTGCCATGAATAAATAGTAATTTCCATAAAACTGGCTACCTCATTGTAGCTATCTCTACTACTGCAACCTAGTTACCTATACAATGTCAGCATAGATAAGTTTACCTTTTATATTTCCACTTTACAGCTCCTTTGTGGGAGCATGCAAAGCTGTATCACTTAGCACATTTGTTATAGTTGTGACAATGTTCTTGGTGATTGATTGAACGTGGATTGAGCCCAGATTTCTTTATCAACCATATCCAAAACTAGATAGATCAGTCATACTCTGCAACAATCATCTGGTCATAAATTCATAAAAGGTAAGCATGCATCCTTTTTTGGGGATACAAACTAACATTGAGGCTCGAAATAACAGTTGTATTCTTCGGGTCATGTACCTTACGAATGGATTTAACAACCCTACAACTCCCTCCTTTTATTTAAACCAGAGTAATTACAACAAGAGGGTCCAGTCAACAATGACTCTAGACAATTCATTTTTTTTATAGACCCAATGCTCCACTAAGCTATTGGCTGTTGACACAGTGTTAATTACTTTTGACAATAGAAGGACAACTTTTCGATTAGACCATTTGGTCCACCTAGTGTTCCAATGCCGAAACTATCAAGATCTCCTTGTGAGTAAATCAAAGGCCATTGCACAACACTTGTTGCCATCAATGAAAACTTCAGTCTGTCAGACACAATGCTCACTAATGGGGGGGGGGGGGGGGAATCAATGATTTAAGGCTTGAACTCAATTTCAATGCCTTTTTCTACCATTCTTATCATGCCCGTAACCATTTCTGCCATCAAGTTTGCTTGTCTATTGTCATGTCACCATCTCCTTGTCATCTTTGCACCAACATCTTTGTCTTTCCCAAATCATCTTCAAATTACCACAGAAGGGTCATTTGACTCTCTAGATGTTCCATGCTTGTGATTCTTTCTTGTCAATGTCATTATGCATGTCCTTATTCATCTCTATCCTTCATGTCTTATTCCAATTACACCTTGCCATGTCATCATGCGTAGACACTTCTTCGATTCTCTGTTTGTTATTTATTGTTTTAATGAAATAATCAATTAAAACTTCTTCTAAACATTGCATCTCTCCAATAGTAATATGTGTCTCTTTAAAACTCTGTATTAATTCTTTTTATTAAATTTCTATTTATTTTTCTAAATACATTCCTGTAGCTTCTTATTTAATAAACTCTGTTTATTATTTTTCACTAACTTTGCAGGACCATCTTTTGCATATATGACCATCATAATGCAAACCAAAAGTATGCATGTATAGCCACCTCAACAAGGATCATAACAATGTCACCTTTTGAACTTTTTGATACACATGCATTATCTGGAGATCATTTGAAAATAGGCTTCCAAACTGTTTAATTTAACACTTAGACAAAATTGTTTTTAACTTCATGTAAAAAAAAAAATTCTCCTATTTTGATAGATTGATTTCTCCCTCATGTGGTCACCATAAGGAAACCTACAAGCATGGCTAGATATACATTTCATCAATGAACAAGACCATATCACAAGATAAATCTATTGACACACACACAACCTTTGGCAAGCATTTCAAAATAGTTTCTTGTTGTAATCTCACAGATCACATAAGGTTACCAATAATACATACTAAAACATACATAAATATAAACAGAGACAAGAGACAAGAACAGATAGGATTAAGCAGATTATATTATTATAGTGAGTCCATACAAAGCAGAGAATTGAACTGAATTCTTGTTTGGCTCAACAACCTAATATATACAATTTATAGACAGTTACAAAATAACTACTTGTCAGTTCGGTGAACCGACACGACTTTTAGTTAGCCGACCTAATCTTCTAGTTTAGTTAGCCGACTGACTTAGTCGGCTGATCGACTAAGTCGGCCCATTGACTTAGTTGGTTGATCGACTAAGTCGATCTTTGTTCAAGTCAACTTTGTCGACTTGCTCCTTACCTTTGCCTTGTTGTACTTTTTGAGCTTTAATTTTCTTTCTAGCAGCAGCTATCTCAGTGGCCAGTTTCTTAATGATGCCTTGGGATAAAGCATACTTAGGGTCGTCAGGATCGATTTCACCCATCGGTACCTGAGTTGGGGCGACGCTTGCTGGAGCCAGAGGGGTTATTTGCTACTGTGGTTGAGGCTGCGGTTCTGTCAGCTGTGGGTCGACTCTTTTTGCAGTTAGAGGCTTGATAGTGATCTGTACATGACTAGTGGGATCGACTAGGGCGTCCTCCGACACAAATGTACTTATGTAGAGGTTGAGCTCGTAGTATTCCTCTTTTTCTTGGTCGGTGAGTGGATCCTGTATTGAAAATTCGACCTGTTTGGCTGCCTCGAGCGCTGGTATTTTTGTCTTCGCCTGTCAGGACAATTCCTGGAATATTTGGTCGACACATGGGTAGTAGTCGAGAGGGTTATCTTTGGGGTCCTCACCCTACATATACCAGACCATCGTATAATCGAGCTCCAACTGGATGTGAGAGTTCTCTAGTAGATTGTGTCAGATGTTCTAAGGCACCCGCCATCTAGTCATGCGAACCTTTAATTGTTGGAAGCAATTTTCTAGAAATACTTTCCCCCGTCCGAGCTCATGTGGAGTTCCTTTCTGGGAGAAGGGTTTAAACCTGTTCATGTCGAACTTTGTCAGTTCCCGGAAGACTGGACTGCCTTATGGACAAATATGATACATCACGATCCAAAGGATGAGGGAGGGAAACTTGATGATTCCTCCCGTCTCTTGGCATCGCTTGCACACGGTTTGGTCATGTCGGCGACATAATCTCCCCATCTATAGATGTGACCGTCGGTGGCAATTGTGTCAATGGCCTCCAACATTTCTAATTTGAGGTCGCTGCCTCAACCGGCCAATGTAAGTGTGATTGCGATTATTTTAGCCACAATCTGTGGCATTCGAGTTGTAATCTGCTCGATCATCAACCCTTTGGAATTTTTCCTGGATGGCGATCCATTAATCTCTTGGACCAACCCTTCCTTGATTCCAATTGGTACAGGGTTCCCTTGGTTAGACAGGCTAGTGAGTCTGGAGATGACGTCGCCGGTAATGTCGATCGGTTCGTCAAAGTAGAACCGACCATTGCGGTATTGACTGATGATGAATTTTACGGCAACTTCTTTTGTCCCACCAAAGCTGGCCATCAGGGGTGCATTGGGATAGTGAAAGATGGTGCTCTTTCGGACTTTTTTAGCAGCTTGGGTCATTTTCTTGTCGACGAAGGCCCACTCTTGGATCTCGGCCCAGATTTTTTGCCATTGACCCTCCTGTACTTTGGCGTTCTTGATGTTCTTCAACCTCTGGACCAAGGGTGTATCCTCAGCCTATAGCTCTTTCGCCTTGGTCGCTGCTCGGGTTAGTTTGGGGGCCATTTTGTCGGATTGGTCAAGGTTGTTGCAGGGTTCGTGGGTTTTGGTCGACTGAGGGTGTGAATGTTCTGTGTGTAAGGGGTGTGGTGAATGAACCTTTGATGGTCCATTATTTATAGGCGAGGGTGGGATTGTGTGTGAAAATGGAGGTATTAATGGTGGATATGACACTCCAGCTGTAATACTTGAGTGCGAACTAATGGTGGACAGCCTTCAGCGCTCAAGGTCATAAATGCGCGATGGGAATTTCGAGGTCATTGACCAGTGTCGCTGCTGAGAATGGTCAATTGGACTGGTCAATGAATATGGTCGAAGATGATGATGTTGGTTGTCGAAGTAGTGAGTTCCTGTCATGTTTTGTTGTGCCAAGTGTGTTGCTTTGTTTTTAGAATTTTTTTCTTTTTATGGGTTTTGGTCACCGGTTAAGGTCGTTATCTGATTTTTTTTTCCAGTTTCTGTAACATTTGAGTCGGGCTCCATTAACGAGTTTCTGAAATACTAGGCCTTGCAATGTTTTTAGTCAGACTGAGCCATTGGGGTGTATCTCTTCGACAATGTAAGGTCCCATCCATTCTGTATGAAGTTTCTTAGGTTTTCCTTTGACTCGACTATTATAAAGTAAGGCAAGGTCACCGACCGACAGGTTTTTGTTCTTGATGTTACGGTCGTGCCATGCTTTCTGTTGGTGCTTCTGAATATCTTGGTGTTGTATATCCATGATTCTATGTTCTTCCAGCTTGTTGAGTTGAAATAGTCGGTCCTTTCTTACATGTTCGACATCGACATGTAGTAGTTGTGCAATAATAGGTGTCTGCTGTCGGAAATGTAGGGGGACGACTGCTTCTTGCCTATAGACTAGCCGAAATGGGGTTTGGTCGGTCGACCACTTATAAGCTGTCCTGTATTCCCATAAGACTGCAGGGATTTTCTCATCCCAGTCATCCTTATCGGTACTGCATATTTTGGTTAACCCTTTTGTCAATGTTTTATTGAAAGCTTCAATCACTCCATTCAACTGAGGGTGATACACTATACTCTGTCGGTGGTCGATGTGGAAGTGGTCGGTTAAATTCTTGATAGTTTTGTTGATAAAGTGTGTGCCTTGGTCACTGATCAACGTGAGAGGGAATCCGAATCTAGTGATGATGTTTTCGTAGATAAATTTAGCGGCTATCTCACTCAAACATGTATCGACTGGTTCAGCTTCTGCCCATTTAGTGACATATTCTACTACAGTGATAATATACCTTTCACCTAATCGTTTGGATGGGATAGGAAATGGTCCTATGAAGTCTATAGGCCAAATTTTGAATGTGAGACTGGGGTTTACAGATATCAAGGGCATTTCTGTACTTGGCAGGGGTCGACCAAGTCATTGACATCTGTCACATTGACTAACAAAATTTTTGCAATCTCTGTGGAGTGTCGGCCACCATAATCTTGACTGTTGGATTTTCTTTCCAGTTGTGTCTGCTTGAAAATGTCCTCATGCAGGTCCATAGTGTTATTCATGCATGATTTGGTCACGTTCATGGTCGAGTACACACCTTCTGAGAATGTCATCTAACCCCATTTTGTATAAAAATCCATTGATGAGGCTGTAGGGTGCAGCCTTCATAGCTAAGATTTGTTTTTTCTTGGTATTCATACCTTCTGGTGCTTGACCTGTCTCTAAGAACTGAGATATTTCTTCTATTTCTTGTGGCACTGCTTCTATGCGAAATAAATGGGCATCCGATAAGTCGTCGTTGACTCCGGTTGGTTCCTCCCCTGTGTCGATGCAGGAGAGATGGTCGGGCCCAACATTGAGCTTTCCTGGTCGGACAACGACTTCGAATTCAAATTCCTGGAAGAGAAGTAGCCAGTGACAAATTATCCCATGGTGGAGTGGTTTATTGACAAGGTATTTCAAGGCTTGATGGTCGGTATAGAATATGAAGGGGTTGGCTAAAAGGTAATGTCGATACTTTTGAAGAGCAAAGACCATACCTAGGGCTTCCCTTTCGGTGGTTGAATAGTTTAGTTTAGCCTTATTTAATTTTCGACTGCTGTACACTATAGGGTAATCCATCCCATCATACCCTAGTTGAGTTAGGATTTCTCCAATTTCTATTCCTGATGCATCGATATGCACATGAAATTTGGTCGACCAATTTGGAAATTTGAGTATGGGGGCTTCGACCAGTTTTCTTTTTAGTTTGTCGAAGGAGATTTGGCATTCCTCTGTCCACTTGAACTCTTGGTCTTCTTTTAGTAGTTCTTCCAGAGGATAGGTCATATCTGAATAGTGTTGTATGAATTTTCTATAATAGTCTGTATGGACAAGTAACACCTTGACTTGTTTGGGGTTTATTGGTGGTTTCAGGTCGAGGATAATTTTAATCTTTGCAAAGTCGACCTTGATACCTTCTTTACAGACAATATGCCTTAAGAGTATGCCTATGGGAGTCATAAAGATACATTTCTTAATGTTCAAGGAGAGTTGAATTTGTCGACATCTCTCCAGCATTAGTCGGAGCCATTTGCAGTGATCTTTTAAGGTGGAATAGATTGTCGAGTCATCGAAGTATACTGCCGTGTTCTTATATATGTATTCTTGGAAAGTCTTGACAACAATTCAGGAAAACACTGCAGGTGCATTCTTTAACCCAAAAGGCATAACTCTATAAGCAAAAGACCCAAATTCACACACAAATGTTGTCTTCTTCTGGTCTTCCTTTGCTATTGGTACTTGGTTATAGCCTGAGAATCCATCTGTAAATGAATAACATTCATGACCTGCAACTTCATTCAAGATTTCATCAGCATAGGAGGTGGGGAATGGATCTATGAGTGTGACTTTGTTGAGCTCCCAAAAGTCAACACAAATTCTTAACCTTGTCGAGTCATGTTTCTTGGGCTGTACGACCATGGGACTGGCCCATTCTGACTAGTCAATAGGGTAAATGATCCCTACTACTAACATGTTGTCAATTTCCTTTTTAACTATTTCCTTGTACTTCTGAGCTAATTTATAAGGTTGTTTCTTGGCAGGTCAGACATCAGGTTTATTATCTATTTTCATTTCTCCCATTATTTGTAATAAGCCTTTTAAGTCTTTATAGTCCTTGGCAAATACATCTTGGAATTCTCTAAGTAAGTTCATTATTTCGGTGGTCTGTTGTTCGTTCTAGTGGTCACCAATCTTCGCTATTTTTGGCCGGTTGTCATTTGAAATGTCGACCTCTTTAGTTTTTACTTTGGAATCTAGCCACTCTACTGCCTTAGCTTCATTAATTGGACGGCTTCCTTCTGTGAACTATGAGAATGTGGCAGGGAAGTCGGCTGCAGTCATTCTATTGAGGTCTGGTTTGTCGATGGCCGCAACTTTCAGGATTGAGTGGATAGGTTTTGTTGTTTCAGCATGGGTGGATTTCCATCTAAAGCTCTTGCCTTCTGTGTATTCATTTTCTAACTGTAAACGAGTCGACTCGGTTTTTGAATCAGTTTGTATATTGTTACAGGCTTGGATCTGTCGAGGGTCTTGGTAGGGTTGTTTTTCGGTCGGTTGGAGAAATTGTTTGATTTGCTGGGTTGTCTCAGCTAAGTTGTCATTTTGAGGTATGAAGTTAAAGTCTTTAATAAAATTTTCCCTTAGTTCCTGTCAAAAGAAGGTTTCACCTCTAGCTTCCTCCATCTTATACCATTTACTCGGTAAGTCGTCTAGGGTTGAAGGGAACAAATGTGGCCAAACTCGCTCATCTTTGTAGCCAAGTATTCTCCACTCTGTTTCACAAGTTTTGATATGTTCTTCTAGGTTTTGACCTTGGGTAAAGATAGGGATTTGGGCTTGCTGGGTTAACTTCTTCCCACCAAACCTCTCGACAAAGTAAGTCGAAGCCGTCGTCCATGTCTGTAGTTTTGTTTGATGGGTATCCCACCATCTAGCTCCTTGACCTGTAAACGTTCCAACTAAGCTTTGAAGTCGACCATGTTCTCCAATATTTTTAGATACTTGTTCGGCATGCAGAACTGGGGAATCCCTCTCCTTATACCTGGGGAGTTGTGTAGTGTTTAAGTTGGTTGGTTGTAAGGTAGGGCATTCCTTGACTTTGTTTTCAAACATTTTAGGGATAATGGATACTATGAAGCACTTTCGGGTGGGTTTCTTCTGTACTTTATGTATATTCCATGTTGGGGCACGCACCCTAATGGTCCTTAAGGAAAATATCTTCGCGGGCCAAAGGAGTTTGTAAGCGGAGGTTGACTCAAAATAGTCTTAGGGGTGTCGGGGGTTGAGTCAAAGTCCTCTATTGTAATAAACCCATGGTTTAAGACCAGGGTTTAGTGTTTTGGGTGCCCATGGTTTGAATCCATGGTTTTGTAATAGCGTGATGTATAAATAGGCATTTTTGTAAATAATAAAAGTTAGGCTTTTTGATGTAAAGAAGGTTAAGGCGATGCTAAGGCTATTTTGTAAGGAAAGGTTAAGTCCCAGTTGTGTGCGTGGATGACCTCTGCAGCTGTGTGCGCAGAGGGTTTTGGTAAGAAGTTAAGGAAAATATGCAGCTGTGTGCGCAGAGGCCTGCTGCTATGTGTGTGGCTTAAGAGACTGAAGAGATCTGCAGCTGAGTGCGCAGATCAGAACTGTGATTTTGAAGAAAGTTGAAATAAAACACAGTTCTATGGACGTAGCCCCTACACTGGGGGTGAACCACGTTATATCTGGTGTTGTGGTTCTTGTGCTGTTTCTATTTCTGTTTGTTTTTCACGCATTAATAACTGTATAAATCTGATAAGTAAGATCAGTGTTAGTAAATAGCTTCGCTGTGAATTCCCTGTAGTGGGTTAAGCAAGTCACTGTATGTTTATTTATCTGTGAGTTTATTTAGATATAAATGTCGGAGCTCTATGTTTATTGATGATAAGTTGTTAAAGGAAAAGGTATAGTAATCTCCCTCTCTGCTTGAAGAAACCTGATTCTGTGGCACCCCATAGCTATTTCGGGTGAGACTGCAACCTGTTCGCAGGTTGTTGCCGAAAGGGCCAACACTGTGGGTCTTTTGTTGGTGCGACGAAAAAGGATTAAACCTGGGTCTGCCCTATTGCCCAACAAAGTGTTTTCGTTGCCGGTTGAACTCAGTATCTGCTCAAGAGGGGTTTACATCGTACCTCGAGGGCTATGTTCTGTAGGCCCCCTGTGAAGGAAATCGGTGATTGGCTTGATGAGACTTATCTGAAATTTGCTGTGAAAGAGAATACAAATCCGCGTCGTAGCGCATGTGACTTTTTATAGAGGTATGTTTTTTGTGATGCTTATGAAATTTTCTTTGGTAGTATCCACATAGAGTTGCACCAGGGGTTGTCCAGGTTAGCTGAGAAAAGAACGAACTTCAGCGAGGGGCGGTTTTCTGTTTGGACCCTCGCAAGAGTTAATATATTAAAAAGCGTGAACAACGAGATCTCCCGAGCGGTTGATTTCTGGACCACACGGACCCTTGAGGCCTTTGTGACGGAGTTCGCCATCGACACGAGAACTTCCTTTAGTGAAGCCGAGCGATGATTTTTCCAAGGACCACGAGGTAAGCTTTTGAATTTATTTAGCTTGAGAATTAAAATGCTATTGGCTGAAAAGGGAATATTGCTATTTGAATCAGACTGTTAGATTTTGTGTTACTAACATATATTTGCAAGTGACAACACCTTCGCTGAGCAAAGTGGTTTGCTACGAAGTGGAAAAAGGTACAAGAGAGATTTTGAGTCCTATTCCTTAGGACAAGATACCGCGCCCTCCCCTATAAATCCTGAAGAGCCAGACCCGAAAGAAAACCCTTCCATTGGAAACCCTCCGGTCACCCTGCCGCGCAGCTCCGCTAACCCTGAAACTCCGTCGCAGTCTACCAATCAACCTAGCCCGAGTATTCCCATCGTAGGCCAATATACCCCAGTAAACCCCCCCTCGTAGACTTCTTGTCCCCAACCCAACCCTCCCAGATCCACCATGGCCCACCTAGCCGATGATATTAAGCTCCCTGTTTTCAAAGGATCTGGGTCAGAGGACCCAGAACAGTTTGTGTTCTTATGTGAAGCAGTGTGGAATGCTAGAAACATTATGGATCCAGTTGACAGAAGCATGCAGCTAGTCACTTCTTTCAGGGACCAGGCCTTGACCTAGTTCATGAACTTCTCCAGTACTCAGCGCCCTACTTTAGATGAGATTAAGGCTGCTATAATCAAAGAATTCAAGAAGCCCAAATCAGAATCGCAGTGTATCACTGAACTGAAAGAGATTCAGCAGCGGCATGACAAATCAGTGTGCGACTTTGAACAGAGATTCAAAGTTATACTGGACCAAGTTAGCTTCACGATTAGTCTTGCGCAGCACAAGGAATGGTTTACTGCAGCATTGTTACCACATATCCGAACCCCACTCATGCAACAGAAGGTTGCTGACCAACAAGAGGCTCTGGAGATCACAATAAAGCTGGAGAATGCCCCTGTTGGAGATGATTCTGGTATTGCTCAAATCCAAGCGCAGTTAGCAGCGATGGCCCTGGAGCTTCACGATATGAAGACAACTAAAACAAGCCGAGAGGAGGTTTGGTGTACGCAATGTCGAACCAAAGGGCATGACAGGGACCATTGTCCTATGGTCAGAACTTACCTGAATACGGGTGCACCAAACCCTGGTGTTCTATATTGTGAGATCTGTCGGACCACTGGCCAACATTATCTTGAAAACTGCCATCTTCTCCAGAGATATGTACAAGTTCCCAAGAACCCCTACTGCAAGTTCTGTAAGTCAGTAGGCCATAATGAAGAGGAGTGTCGTAGTTATGACCTCATACGCGAGCGCACTTATGACGCCTACTGAGTACAAAATGAAGGGAAGAATAATGATGGCTACGGTTACTGGGGTGATGCCTCTGGAAGGGGTGCTTTTGGAGGTCGTGGCTGTGGTGGTAAGGCCGGACGAGGTAGAGGCCAGATCGTGTGTTACAACTGTAACCAAGCTGGGCATCTGGCTCGGGACTGTAGGAACCCCACTACAACCTGTCGGTGTTTCCGTGCAGTAGATCATGTGATCGAGCAGTGCCCCCAGCTGATAGCTAAGATTCAGGAAAATAACGGTGGCCCTACCCAGAATATTCAGTTGATTTCCGTTGAGAAGAGACCTACCGCAGCCATCAATGTTGTCACCCGAAGTGGAGCTACTATGCACCTATAGAATACGTAGAAACAACCTGCCGAGGCGTGCGTTTGTACGACCTCTGAGAAGGTCCCAGCACATGATACTGTGAGAAACCAAACACCAGTCAAGAAGGCTTAGTACGATATTGTTGACCCTAGCACGACAGCCGTGCCTGTGCAGCAACCTCAGCAGGACTCGCAGCCGCAAGATGCTTCGACGGATAAAGTAAGTACACTCTCCTCCTTTTTACAGAGTTGTATGAAACTCTTGAGGAATCAGAATGCTTTAAAGGAGTTGCAAAAAGTTCTTGCTGTCATAGACCCTTAGAGAAGAGTTAATCAGGAGAAAACTGTTAATCGTGTCCGATGAACGGGTAGGGAAATGAGATTGAATGTTCAGATAGGGGAGTATGATATGACTGACGTCATCTTGGATCTCGGAGTAGAAGTTAATGTCCTCACCAAGCAAACCTGGGAACAAATGGTAAAACCTACCCTAGACTGGTCCCCTATACAATTAAGGTTAGCTAATCAGCAAAGGATTGTGCCCTTAGGGAGACTCCTTAGTGTTCCAATAGATATTGATGGGGTTAGTACTCTGGTGGATTTTGAAGTTATTGAGATCATTGATGACAGTAACCCTTATCCAGCCCTGTTGGGAATTGAGTGGGCCATGGCAAACGCTGCAATCATCAACCTTAAGAAGAGACAGATGACCTTCGAAGGAAATGGTTTGCACGTTATCATACCCCTAGACCCGTCCCAAGGAGAGAGATATGTAGAACCACTCAGAGACGAAGATCAGGATGTCCTGGAGCAAATTTATAATATCATAGTGCAGGAAGAAGATTATATTGAACCTACTACCGAAGGTATTATGGATTGGCAGTGTGACAGTTCTTGCATGATGGATTCAGATGATGGTTTAGAGAACTGGCAGAACCGACTATATGAGCTACATGGCCATAGATGCGCTAGAATTACCAAGTCCCTCAGATGGCTTACTATGCAGCCAAACACCCTAATTGCTTCTGAGGGTTCGACAGACCCACCAGAGTCCATTATGCCATTACCCACAGAGCTGCTTCCACCCCAGAAAGTGGAGAATCTGGATTCAGCACTAGGAGTCACCACAACTAGAAGATGGACTACTCATACGAAGTATCTTTTTAGCTAGGAAGCTTGTGAGGCATCCCCCCACCTGCGATTTATGGCTCCGCTCCAGACGATGTGCAGCAGGTTCAATAGGTAGAGTTGGCTACTAGACCGCTTCGAGCATTATTCTACGGCATGGACACTTGTGCCTCGAACAGACTGGGTCCCTAGGGGTCGTCATACCCAGGAACCTACGGTAGAAACCCAATACGAGGAGATCGGGCCTCGACGCGCTACTATGTATCAGGCTAAAGAAGTAACCTAGGCCCGCTCGCGCTGGCCGATAAAAACGGCTACAGGAACGAAGCTCACCATTTGGTTGTGGAACTTGTCTCGATATGCCGAAGGTAATTACCCTGACAGAGATCCTTATCATGATGCAGCTGTGGTACTGGTTGCGCCGCAGTATAAAAGTCAACCGTTGGCCCATAGGCGATTTGACGGCGTCGGTACTTTAATTGCCTTAATTTCCTTTCCTTCGGGTATCCGTCAAAATTTAGTGCCATGGGATTGGAATCTTTGTCAGATTTGGCGCCTTCAATGCACATTTATGACCAAAATGATCGATGGATTGCATAAGAAGAACCCCAGGCATCGAAATTTCACATTATGCAGTTTCACAATTGAAACTATGTCCACCGATCAAGAACTTCAAGACTTACTGAGCGAATTTCAACAAATAGGTATGAGGAACATTGTCCACCCCCCACCTGCGCCTGCAACACGTGAGGAAACCCTACCAGGACCGATTCCTCCAATGCAAACACGGTCTGCTAGGAAAAAGTTTAAGCCTGGAGTTCGTTCTAAGCGGAACGAAGACCGACACAAGCGCTCTGGGAAAATATCACAGGATTCTGGAATGGATC
>LPNX010887433.1:259885-269899 GCA_001517045.1 Pseudotsuga menziesii | reverse complement strand
ATCCTATGGCACCACGACGACCACCATATGTCCCGCCTCTTCAACCAGGAGTTAAACCTCCTTGGCAACGCAAGAAGTTCACAATAGGTACTCCTTTATTACCACCGGGTGTACAGCTGGTTGGGTCCATGACAGGGAAGATGGACCGGCTTAAGTATTCCGACGATGATACAAGTGACAGTAGCAAGTTTTCGCAGTTCAGACCAGAAACATACTTGCAATATGTCAAGTACGATAGGGCAACGTTGGTAGAAGTCAAATGGTGGGCTCCCGGCTTGGATCACGCTGGTCTGATGAAGATGCTTGACGTTCCCCACTTCGGTTGCGGCCCACAGGTGACCATAGTGGTCAAGCAGCTGTTGGCGTTAGTTCATGATGGCAACTTATGGATAGGCGACAAGAAAATACCTATCAATGGTGAGCTCATTCAGAGGATCACTGGTTTACCCAGAGCAGGGCCTAACCCGGCAACCGAGTTCCCATCGAAGCATGAGGATACAAAGCTCGCACAGACCATGAAGGAACGTTTCGGCCTGACAAAGGGAAAACATGGGTATCACACTTCTACGATTCAAGAAAACCACATCCATTTTATAGCAGAGCTCCTAGACTACAAAGTTATGCGGAAGTGTAGGCCAACTGAAGTACTTGCCCCAGTTATCAGAATTGCTATGAACTGCGACGAGGGTTACATCTACAACTGGGCAGACTACATTGCACATGAATTCTTGGAAGACGTTCAAGATGCGCAAGAGAAAGGTAGGCCCTTCCATTACTCATGGTTACTTGTCCTTATTGCATTGGTAGGATGGCGAGAGCCCCTCGAGGCGCAGTTCCCTGATGTTCCGGAGAACACGACTGGCGCAGCCAGGTATGCCTCGCTATGGGTTTCCTAGGACAAGAAACACCAGCAGATGACAAATTATGTGTTTGCTTTCTATATGATGGATATCCAATTTCAGATGGCCGAAACCCCACGGCTCAGTCAGAAGTTATTCTCCCACTATCATGGCGCAGCTACTTTCAGTGCCAACATACATCGTACCTTCATCCAGGCTCGCGCAGATGAACAACATTAATGGTTCAAGTTACCATATGTAGTCACTGAAGGTGATATCCACGTAGTAGTTCAACACTAGCCGTTCGAATGGTTGAAAGATGCAGGCAAGACACCTCACATCTCCGTCCCCATAGTTACCAATGTGGGTGGCGGGCCTAGCAATGCACCACAGTAAGTTCCCCTGGAAGACAGCGAAGAACAGACTGAGTTGCAGCAGAATGACAGCAACCATGGCGATGAGATGGACACCGATGAAGATGAAGGGCAAGACTCGGTCGAGACTACCCCAGAACCTAACAGGCAGGATAAGCGCAAGTCACCAGAAGTCGAGGAAGTGGACAAGCCGCGGTCCCAAAAGAAAGCGAAGGCGTCGAAGGAAAAGAACATCGATGACACTACTGGCCTAACAAGTGAGGAAATTGAGGATGCTTTGTCAAAGTCCACTGAAGTCCTTACCAAAAAATGGTCCGAGTTCGCGGCTGCACAGTTGCATGCCATCACTGGTGGCATATCGGAGCTGAAGGATTTAGCAGCACAATCGGTGACCGGCACTGTAGCCAGCAGTACTCCGGTAAGTGCACAGCCTGACATAAGGAAATGGCCAGCTCAAGAGCACAAGGGCCAAATATCCGCTGCTGCCCTTATCACAACTGATGTAGCATCTCACGCAGCGATGACCATGACAGTAGGAATTGACTACACCAAAATGTCCATGGTAGAACTGTATCTCTGCCAGTCCGCTATCGCAAAGGAAATTTAGGCCCGCGACCAATTTTCCCAACTCCAGTTGGATGACACCAGGAAGCAAAAAGAGGACCTCGTAGCACAACTGGAAGCAGCAGAGTAGCGAAAGAGGGACGCAGAACATAAGCGGATTACATTGGTTCGAGTATTGGATGAAGCATGTCGAAGTCTCCCTGACTTCGACATGCAACTGGTGGAAGAACCAGAGCAAAGACTGGCTAGTTTGAAAGACTATGCACAGCAGTCCCACAGTGAAATTGAGAATCTCAAAGTAGAGCATGAGACCCAGATCGCGCAGCTTCAACTCCGCATCCACCCAGAAATTCCACCTGAGGTCAAAGAACAATGCCACGCAGACATTCAAGCATTCGCAGAAAAACTTTCAGATATTGTGGGCAGCGCATCAAAGCTGTTAGAAGACAGTGTGGAGACTTGGGCTGCCCTATAGGAACATCCAAGAATTGGGCAACTGCAAGAAACCATTCGGCAGAAATAGGCAGAATTGGACGTAGTAAAAGCAACAATTAAGATTCTACCACCCATGGAGAAAATGATCAAGGTAAAGCGTAGCAATGAACTCCAGCAGGAAATCGAATTATGCAGGGCAAATGCAGTAGATGTGCAAAATGCTATGCAGCCACTTCTTAGCGAAGCACTTGAATTAAGCACTGCTGTGGACACCCAACTTAAAGTCCTAAAGGAATATGATGCATTCGCACAACAAAGGGCTACTGAAACATCAGCCAAGGTACTGCAGAAATTGGTGGAAAAGGAACAGGCCACTGACAGTATCATCTGTGACATCAACAAGAAGTATGCTACCCTTGCTGATAAAGTACATCTGCCAGAAGAACCGCAGAGTGTCCCGGGACGGGCCACTGGTGAGTCTTAGGGGCCTGTTGGGGCACACACCCTAACGGTCCTTAAGGAAAATATCTTCGTGGGCCAAAGGAGTTTGTAAGCGGAGGTTGACTCAAAATATTCTTAGGGGTGTCAGGGGTTGATTCAAAGTCCTCTATTGTAATAAACCCACGGTTTAAGACTAGGGTTTAGGGTTTTGGGTGCCCATGGTTTGAAGCCATGGTTTTGTAATAGTGCGATGTATAAATAGGCATTTTTGTAAATAAGAAAAGTTAGGCTTTTTGATGTAAAGAAGGTTAAGGCGAAGCTAAGGCTGCTTTGTAAGGAAAGGTTAATTCCCAGCTGTGTGCGTGGATGACCTCTGCAGCTGTGTGCACAGAGGGTTTTGGTAAGAAGTTAAGGAAAATCTACAGCTGTGTGCACAGAGGCCTGCTGCTGTGTGCGCGGCTTAAGAGACTGAAGAGATCTGCAGCTGAGTGTGCAGATCAGAACTGTGATTTTGAAGAAAGTTGAAATAAAACACAGTTCTGTGGATGTAGCCCCTACACTGGGGGTGAACCACGTTATATCTGGTGTTGTGGTTCTTGTGCTATTTCTATTTCTGTTTGTTTTTCACGCATTAATAACTGTATAAATCTGATAAGTAAGATCACTATTAGTAAATAGCTTCACTGTGAATTCCGTATAGTGGGTTAAGCAAGTCACTGTATGTTTATTTATCTGCGCGTTTATTTAGATATAAATGTCAGAGCTCTGTGTTTATTGATTATAAGTTGTTAAAGGACAAGGTACAGTAATCTCCCTCTCTGCTTGCAGAAACCTGATTCTGTGGCACCCCATAGCTGTTTCGGGTGAGACTGCAACCTGTTCGCAGGTTGTTGCCGAAAGGGCCAACACTGTGGGTCTTTTGTTGGTGCGACGCAAAAGGATTAAACCCGGGTCTGCCCTATTGCCCAACAATCCAGCACCCTCTTGCTTGTGTTTCGTAATTTTCTATCTCCTAGTCATACAATTCAACATCTGAGTTATACCCAATGGAGTCTTGGTCACCTAAGTGAAGTTCCTCATGGATGTTTGGTTCTGTATAGTCTGTATTGTTGTGGATCTAGTAAAGTTCTCTAACATCGACCTTCTCATCAATCGGCTCAGTCCAAGGTTCTCCTTGGGATGGATGAATGGGTACAATGACCTTTTGACCATTTCCTTTTAGCTTGATTCGTTCCTTGTCTAAGGATATGGATGCTTTCATCTGTCTTCCCCAAGGTCGACCAATGAGGGCTGGGAAGGAGCTAGATCCTTCTTTTGGGTCAATAATTTCAAAATCAACCTTAGTCGAGATTCCTTTGATGGTTGTGTCGACATTTTTCCAAACCCCAATGGGTTCGATGAGGCCTTGGTCGGTGAGTTTTAGGTAAATGCCTGACTCGTAGAGTCGAGGTCTACCCATCTTTTCCCATGTATCCTGGGTCATGATATTCACTTGGGATATGAATTCAAGCACTACTTATCGTACGTGGTAACCTTCTATTTCCAGGTCGACAAGTGGGTCGACATCATTTTTGTCTTTTTGGTTCAGGCTACAGATGTTCTTAGTTTGTTTTCTAAGGTTGGTACTTTTTATTTCATGTAATAAATCAATGAACTGATATATGGATTTGTCTGTTTGAGCGAGGTGGATTAATTGATGTATTGTGACGGGTCGACTGTTAACGATGTCTTCTTATTGTGCAATGTCATGAAATATGTGGGTGGCTTCTTGATATGTTTGTTTTTCCCTCATAGGGTCGGGATAAACATTGGATTCTTTAATCTTACTAATTTGAGGGTTATCAGGGCCTGTTTTTGTGCCCTATCGAGTGACAATATGCAAATTTTTAGTGGTTATTACATCATGCTTTTGTACACAAGACAAGACATTAACATTTTTCTTCGTACTAATTTTCTCCAACATAGTAGGACAATCCTCAAGCGAGTGATCACCTACTCCATAGTGTGTACAGAATTTAAGATCAGTTTTGTCCTTGTATGGACAGTCTATGTACCGGTGACCTTATTTGTAACATATGAAGCACTGGGTGGGTCGACGCTGTCGTATGTCGCGATTCCCAGGGAATCGACCTCTTCCTCCATAACCTTGTCGTCGATTGTCATACCGACGCTCATATTGTCGGCCGTCGTATCGTTGTCCATTCTGATCATTTGATGTGTTGTTTTTCTCGTTATGTTGCACCACTGCATTTGTTTGATATACTGCATGATAGTTCTGTTGGTTCTTCAGGTTTAACTGATAGTCGACGGTGTTGTGACTTTTGGTCTCGCAGATGGCGCACCAAGAAGCCTTGCCATTCTTCATGTTAAAATGGCAGTCTGCGGTAGAGTGGTCTCTGTGTTCCTGGAAAATGTCACAAAATGCTTTGGTATGTATAAAGCGGACGTCTTGTCTGCTATATTATTGTCGGTAATTATCTTTGGAGTGGCCGTTTTTTGAGCACTTGGTGCACCAGATTTCCTGATTCTTGAGGTTGAGCTCCTTCAAGGACTTTTGTACATTTTCTAGCTATTGTTCCAGTCTGTGGTCCATGGGGTATGTGGGTATATATTCGTCCATTTCAACCTAAAGAGCTTTTGTTAGCGCATCCTCATATGTTTTGAATGTTTCCAGACTAATATGTCGACGTACTTTTGGCGATAGTCCTGCAAGAAACCATTGAATTAGTAACTGTTCATCAATAACGTAATCCAATTGGCTCAGTAAATCTTTCCACCATTTGTCGTAGTCGCGGATGGTCTCGCCTGGATTTTGGGAAGTGGTTTTGAGCTTCTTCGCGGCCAGGTGCTTAGCATATGGGGTTTTGAAGAAGGACAAGAACTACACCTTAATCTCATCTTTTGTCACTCTAGGTTGTCGTTTTGAAAAGGTCATGTACCACGTCAATGCCCTTTTCCTTAGTGCTCCTATGAACTGTGCCATTTGTCGGTCTTCATATGTAACCTGGTTGGCTTCCCAGGTCAACTCACAGACGAACCAATGTCATCAGGGGTTTTCGTCTCCCTCATAAAGAGGAATGTGAGCGGATCCATGACCCATGTCGAAATCAATTTCACTGCTCTCAGACGTTGGCGGAGGTGGAGGTGGGGGTGGTGGGGAAAGTGGTGGGGTTATTGATGTAGTCGTGCCTGTGAAATTCCAGCGGTCTACGTATAATAAGGTGTCGACCAGTGTACATTTCATCGCCTAGTCAGCTCCATATACTGAAGTCACCAGCTTGTAGTCAGAGGTCATCTTCGATAATAGTCTGTATTCTAGTAGGTGGATTTGTTGGGGAAAGGGTTATTCCTTCATCAGGAGTAGTTATTTGGAGAGCTTCTGGCTACTCTATCCACACTTCTTCCTCCTTAGGGGACACCTCTTGCTCTACACCCTCTTCCTGTTGATCATGACCTGACTTTGGCAGAATCTCTTCGTGGCCGTTCTCCCTAGGGTTTTTTCCTCTGTGCAGTGCTACGACTCTTTCACGTCTGGCTTCCCTTCTCTGCTGTCTTTCGTCCCTTTCTATTTTCTGAATGTCCAACATAATTTCGTACAATACTATTCCCTTAGGGTCCTCTTCTGCCGACTTCTCATTACTGGTGACCGATATCAGAGTTTTAGTCGACTAGGATCCACTATGCTCTGCCTTTGACACATGACCAGCTACCCCCCGATATCCTACCCAACACTTTTAGAAAGCTCAGATAGTTGAGTCTATTTACTCAGGAAGTATTCCCACTCCCTCTCTGCAATGAATTTCTCCCACTTTCGCTGCTTCTCCGCCTAGTTAGTGTTTGTTGGCTATTTGAGAAGTGATGGATGAGGTTCGACAATATGTGCTACCCCTTTCTCAATCAAGAATTTGAATAGCAAGGTCGGTAGGGAACACAAAAATTGTTCGGTGAAATCTGTGTAAAATTTCTGTTTGACAGTTTCCACTAATGTTCTGTCTTCGATTGCTTGTTCCTTGCAGAAGTCGTCGGTGATTTTCTTGAACCACTTTGATAGATTTGTTCGGCCTCCTCAAATCAGTTTTTCCAGCAACTGTTGTTCTTTAATTGCGTCTGGCTTTCTCATCCAGAAGTTTGTTCAAGAGTTGTGGCATTGATTCGACAAACTTTTCATGCGTCTCTGTGAAAAATCTTGCTTTGGCTTCAGCGACTGTTAATATGTTCCTTCATGCGTAATTTTGCAAGTAGTTTGCAATTTTACGGTCCCACCAGTCCTTAATCTCTTGCTCTGGTATCATATGTGAGCATGAATTTCAGACATGTACTATCGGCAATGGAACCAATGTTGTAATATCACAGATCACATAAGGTTACCAATAATACATACTAAAACATACATAAATATAGACAGAGACAAGAGACAAGAACAAAAAGGATTAAATAGATTATATTATTATAGTGAGTCCATATAAAGCAGAGAACTGAACTGAATTCTCATTTGGCTCAACAGCCTAATATATACAATTTACAAACAGTTACAAAATAACTACCTGTCGGTTCGGTGAACCGACACGACTTTTAGTTAGTCGACATAATCTTCTAGTTTAGTCGGTCGACCGACTTAGTCGGCTGATTGACTAAGTCGGCCCATCGACTTAGTTGGTTGATCGACTAAGTCAGTCTTTGTTCAAGTCAACTTTGTCGACTTGCTCCTTCTACACTTCTCAACCTCTTTTGAACATCAAAACATAATTCTTCCCATTTTGGCAAACTCCTATTTCACATGTGTGAACACTCTATGGAGACTTGACGTCAGGAGCATATGGACAACTTACCAAAGAATGGATCCATGACATTTGATAAATTTACTTGAACAAAGACAGCCCTTGGAGGGCATTTCCAACTGACCTCTCAGGCTCCTGTTTTTAACACTTGGTCAATTTTCTTTTGTTCTCATTATGCAAAATATTATTTTTCCTGTTTTAGCAAATTGATATTCTGCATATGAGACCATCATAAGACAACCTGAAGGTATGGCTGGATATTCAGTTCACAAGGGAACATGACTATGCTACCTGATGACTTTTATCATCAAAATAACCCCTCCTCGCGAGCATTTCAAAATGCCTTTTCAATTTCCTGAATCTAACACAACCAATTTTCTTGTGTTCTTAAAATGCAAACTAATATTCTTCTTACTTTTGGTAGATTTATATCTTTGTCAGAAAACACTCCATAGGATAACTGAGACCATGGTTCGATGAACCCATCAACAATCTATAGCCTAACACTTTCATATTATTTTTTTCTTCATCCTATGAGATAGGCCAGGGATTTCCCCTAGGACACTGAGGCAGTTTTGCCAGTACTGGAATAGTGCAAAATAGTCTGAAACTCTGTTTTGGCAGAACATTATCTTTGTCATCAAACATCTTCTTTGAGAACTGAGACCATGGTGAGATAGGCTCTTCAACAAGCTATAGGATGGTAGCTTCAAATAATTTTTATCATACACCTATAAGGTACAGAGGGCATTTTCCCAAGGCCACATGAGCCATTGTTTCCAACACTTGGACAATTTTCTTAGTCTGTTCCAATCTGCCTAAAACATTGTTTTGACAGGTTCATAACTTCTTCCTCAGCTACTTCCAAGACAGTCTGAAGACATGATCAGGTAGGACAAATATCAATCTACAAGACCCCTATATGGCGTGGGAATTTTCTTCAACACACAATTTGCGGTGGGCATTTTCTTAAGGCTACGTTAGCCAATTTTCCAACTCATTTTCATGACTTTCTCCAAAATTTATTCTAAAACCTCATTTTGGCAGATTCAAATTTTTCTTTAGGCATGCTTAAGGAGAAATAATACCATGTTTAGGTAGACAAACCAACACACTACAAGACCCCCATCTGCTGGGGGCATTTACTCTAACCCATAATTTAGGGCGGGCACCTTTCTAAGGCTACTTATCCATGTCATCATGCTTAGACACCTCTTCGAATCTCTGTTTGTTATTTATTGTTTTAATGAAATAATCAATTAAAACTTCTTCTAAACATTGCATCTCTCCAATAGTAAGATATGTCTCTTCAAAACTCTGTCTTAATTCTTTTTATTAAATTTCTGTTTATTTTTCTAAATACATTCCTGTAGCTTCTTATTTAATAAACTCTGTTTATTATTTTTCACTAACTTTGCAGGTCCATCTTTTGGATATAGGACTCTCATAATGCAAACTGAAAGTATGGCTAGATAGCCACCTCAACAAGGATCAGATCCATGTCACCTTTTGAACTTTTTGATACACACACATTATTTGGAGATCATTTGAAAATAGGCTTCCAAACTATTTAATTTAACACTTGGACAAAATTGTTTTTAACTTGTAAAAACAATTTTTCTTCTACTATGGCAGATTCATTTCTCGCTCATTTGATCACCGTAAGTAAACCTACAAGCATGGACAGATAGCCATTTAAACAATGAACAATACCGTATCACAAGATAAATCTGTTGCCACACACACTCAAACTCCTGTTTTTAACACTTGGTCAATTTTCTTTTGTTCTCATTATGCAAAATTTTATTTTTCCTACTTTCGGCAGATTGATATTTTGCATATGAGACCATCATAAGAAAACCTGAAGGTATGGCTAGATATTCAGTTCACTAAGGAACACGACTATGCTACCTGATGAATTTTATCATCAAAATAACTCTTACTAGTTGCAAATGTCTCTTCGTAGTCTAGGCCTTCCTTTCATGAGAAGCCTCATGCTATGAATCTTGCTTTGTATCCCATGATGTTTCCATCCACTGCATGATGGAACTATGAAATTCTCTTCAGGTCTCGATACTGTGCCCTGACATCATTCTTCTTGAACTATTCTTCCCTTTCTTCTTGATGGATGGAAGGTTCTGCATCAATGATGTCACTGCACTCGTCATATTATTCTTCATTTTGAAATGTCGTCACTTGTTCTTCAAAACAAGTCTTCATTCTTCTTTGCTTGTAGGCGATTATGTATGCGATCTTTCCTACAAGTCAAATGCATTTATATGGTTAGAAACATTTCATAAGGAATATTCATACTGGCAAGTTACTATGCATAAGTATATGATCATGCAACTACTTTAGCCAATACAACATTCATCCATATCTCACTAAAACTTTCTAGATGCCTTCCATCTCTACCAAGACAACATTGAGATTGTGTACTAATCCAATATGTCAGCAAAGAGGTTTCATTCTAGATAAGTAGCAATGGAGAGTTGTATAGAACCATGAGCTACTTACACATCACATGCATATTATCCATATACTATCTTTAATGCAGACATTCTATCTTGCATAATACAACAA